>CM056735.1:1375000-1467500 GCA_029844215.1 Przewalskia tangutica
TGTAATTACTAAAAACTCAAATAGTTAACCTTGAACAAATTATTAATAAGCTGAAAAAGATAATCATGGATATTTATTACTGCAACTGTTAAGCACGCAAATTAAAGGGTAACAAACAAAATTAATATGTTCCTACATATCTTTCTATTTCTTTCTGGAAAAACAGCATATGCTCCTATTTCTACAAAATGATCTCCAACAACTACTTTTCAATCCCATAAAAATTGGGTTTCGTCTCTACAATATGATGTCCAAATCATAATGCAAGAATTCTAGTAAGATTACAGAACACTTTAGAAATCTCGGAAACTCATTTTGGGGTCTTGTTGTTTGTTGTTGCCCCGTCCTCTTCCCCGTCCTCTTCCCCTTCCTCTTCCTCTACCTCGTCCTCTCCTTCCATGCCTAGAAAACGATCTTCCATGTTTCATTTCCACGAGTGAATGTAGCAGCTCGTCACAGAGAATACATCCCTTATGGAGTGTAGCGCCATCTTTTAAGGGCGTCGTTTTCTTGTTGAAATCGACTTCTATGATAGTTGAGTCGCATTCAGGACACTTATCCTGAGTCGTAGAAATCCGATGAGCACCTTCGGGCAAGGAAACGAGGCAATTGCACATGTTGCAGTAAAGCCTCCATTTCGGAGCGCTGACTGGGTCGAGAACAAGGGTCCCGCTGCATTCTGGGCAGGCACAAACGCCTTGTGCAATCACGGAATGCGGACATGTGGTGTGTGGACAGAGGAAGCAAGGCATTCCGACTCCCTTTCCCAACTTGGAAGAATCTCCCGTTTTAGGAGCGCCAAAAAATGTACCTATGCCTTCAAACGGGGGACAGTTGTAGCAATAAGGACAGAGCGGGAATGCCTTGCCTTCTGGACCGGGCATGCTACATAGTAACAGCTCGAAATTATCAAGCGGGCAAGTAAGCTCCTTGTACAGCTAAAAAGTAAAACAAGTTATACGTTTAGCCCGAAAATTTAGGTGAGATCATACAATAAGCGCCAACAGAAAAAAGAAACCGCCAACTTCTCAAATTTCACCATATAAGGGCATATTTTAGTATAGGTTTTTTCCTTTCTAATGTTACTTGGACTGAAAGTAACTTTATAACAATAAAATGTTTACCTTGACTGTACCCTTTTGAGGTACATAATAAACTTCCTCACATGTACCACAGTACAGTCGAGCTGGCTGAGTAGATATGTATTTCATATATCGCAAGCATTTGCCACATTTGCTGAGGAGACGTCCAGAGTCGGAGAGTGGAGAAAATTGTGCTTCAAATAATGCATCCATGTTTTCAATCTACGCCAGACACGAGGTTCAGTGGATAATTAGCATTAGATAATACAACTTAAAGAAGAAAGAAAGTGGCAAAGTGCCATCAACCATCACATAAGAGAGATGATGTAGAACCAATTTTTTATGGAACCAGAGACATAATATCTTATACCTGCTTAACAAAATAACTGAACTTCCTTCTGAATTGCTCTAGTACATGCTGCACGACCATTGAATGATCTGCTTGACCTTTAGCTACCAAAGTAATCTGGTGCTCAATGAAACTCCGTATGTCAGGCAAACAGAGATCAGAATCTATGCATTGGTAACCTCTTATCAAGCTGATACCCAGAGGAGTCGGAACCAATCGTCGCCCAACTTGTACATGCATTCGAATCGCCAAACTCGAAGTCTAATTTCTAGTAAAAGATTGTTTAATGTTGACGGAACGAGAAAATGACAATAACAGTCCCTTATGTTTGAGGGTAGGTTAAAAACAGTCCCTTAAGTATGCACTAAACATTTTAGTCCTTTAAGTTGGCCAAAAGTTAATGCTTTTATTCCCCGTCAAATATTTAACAATTTGTGATCGATAGACTTGACGGAAAAAGTGGGAAAAAAATATAACCATAGTCCATATATATCAAGAAAGTCTCATCAAAACATAAGCTTTGCAATGCAAAAAATTGCACTAGACAATAAAAAGAAAGTATAAAATAATAGCAGAAATTAACCTAAAAAAGCTACAACGACAACAACATACTCAGTGGAGGGTAGGGTGTACGCGGACCTTACCCCTACCTTTGAGGGGTAGAGAGAGGCTATTTCCGATAAACCCTCGGCTCACTAAAATCTGCACCAAACTCTAGAAAGAGGACAATTGGAAAACAATCTGCATATAGCAAAACCTGGACATAGTTTCGTTCGCATATGTTGTTAATATGCACAGAGATTGACGCATCTGTTCCAATACCGTGTTTCTCCATCAAAGAGATCAGCTCACTTTCACTGAGATAATCTGGAGGCGAAGTGTTCCCCTAAAAGTTCCAAAGCAAAACCAAGACACGGCGTTTAGTCAACTATTTTTGTTTGCTAATACAATATGTTTTAGTCAATTTATAGCAAAGGGCAGCCCGGTGCACTAAGCTCCCGCTATGCGGAGTCCGAGGAAGGGCCGACCACAAGGGTTAATTGTCGCAGCCTTACCTTGCATTTCGCAAGAGGTTGTTTCCACGACTTGTACCCATGACTTGAACCCGAGGTCACATGGCAACAACTTTACCATTACTCTAATGATCCCTTCAATAAAGGAGAGCCCAAGACACTAAGCTCCCACTATGCACGGGATCCGGGAAGGACTAGACCACAAGGGTTTATTGTACGCACCTTACCTCACATTTACGCAGAGACTATTTCCATGGTTTGAACACATGACCTCTTGGTCACATGGCGATACTTTACGATTACTCCAAGGCTCCCTTCAATTTTTAGTCAATTTATAGCAAAAGAAAGAATTAAAATGGAGCAAAATGGATCGAGGATTCATAACCGATCCTAAATAGCTTGGAAAGGCTAGTTGTTACATCTTAAACAAAGACCGTCACTTTACTCCAAAGCTGAACAACATATGAGAAGTTCAATTGGACATATTATGTGATACCTCATCTAGTTCAACTTTAGAAATCTCAATTTTCTCTCCTGTAGCAAACTCAGGAAGATTCTTCTCACTAATAGCCAACCATGGCATAATAGAGGTGAATCCTTTGACTGTGGCAAGCTGCCCAACGCACTGAAATTGCTCACCACCACTTTCGAATTCAACTTTTATCCTGAGAACATACCGAATTTTATAAATGACTTGACTTTTCATCCAGAAATTAAGAATCTTGAAAGACAAGCAACAGTCATCTATGCTTGGCACGTACTGTGAAAGTAAACAAGAAAAGAAAAACACTAAAAGCAGGATTCTGAATCTATAATATGAATATAATAGCCTGTTTTACCAAGCTTTTCTAACACCAAAAAAGTAGCTTCTTCCCAAAAGTACTTTTAAAAGTTTGGTCAAACACTAATTGCTGCTCAAAAGTGTTTTTCAAATTGATTAGCCAAACACAACTTGCTTCCAAGCAAAAGTACTTTTTTGAAATCACTTTTCAAAATAAGTTGGTTTTAGAAGCTTGGCCAAACAAGCTATAAGATGTTCATCAAGAAATAAAGATTCAACCTTCTATATTTGCAATCTGGAGAGAGAGTTCCCAGAAAATGCTGGCAGATGTACTGGTAAAGTTTCCATGCATCATTCCCCAAACTATCCTCACTCGCGGAACGCATCGGAGTTATTGGAGGGTGATCGCCTGCATCAGTTCCTGCCTTTGGCTTATTATAATTTTCAGTTAACAGCTTTTGCGCGTAATTACCAAATACAGGATTATGCACCAATGCTCCCAGTGTTCCTCTGAAGTCAAAAGAAGAAGGATATGCTGTGCTTTCTGTGCGTGGATAGCTGAAAGAATGGAAAATAAGAAAAAAGCCAAAAAGAGGACGATTTTGTAAACTGCATTGGAAGTTTCAAGTAAAAGTTTTCAATGTGTTTGTCATACTAGTTCAATGAGATTCTTTTTTTAGCATACAATTCATCAACATGTAACTTATTTTATAGATAAAGTTTTTGAACAAATAAAATCTCTGTACCTTGTCTGATTTTAAGTTTTAATTCTGTCTACAAAGGATTGCATCCCTTGGCGAGTTCTAATGAACTTTTATATCTTACCAATCAAACATCATTTAACATCATCAAAATTTTCTTTTATCAAACAGTCAAAGTGAGGTGTTGTTAATAAAAGAAAGAACGAAACGTGCACCAAGCTAGTGCAAAAATACAGCAAAAAGAAAAGAAAAACATGTGAAGACTGAAGTACCCTCTCTTCATTAGTCCAATAAGGGATGTCACAAATGTTTTCTGTTGCCATTCTAAGGAAACAAAACATTACAGTCAGGAAACAGAGAAGAAAACCTGATAAAACCTTGAGTGTACAAACGCTCAGCTAATTGCATAGTCAACTGGGGACCAAAGCCCAGTGCACTTGAAGCTACCTGGAATTGTCAAAAAAATAAGAACCAGAAGGTTTAAATCCAACGACTGTAAGAAAAAATAAATTTAAATCATAAAGAGAATCACGTAAAGTCTCAATTGGACTTCTGAGTGCGAGGTTTTAGAAAGACAACAAAATATAGACCCAGCCGATGGTCTATGGAAACAGCCTCCCTACCTTGTGAAGGTAGGGGTAAGGTCTGCATACACTGGGTTTGTTGTTATTGTACAAAATACTGACCCATAGTCCCATATACATGAAAATTCAAAAGATTGAACTTAATTTCTTGCACACATAAAGGGCATCTTATTACTTGAATCCAAAACATTTGCACAGATGCTCCAAAAATGCCGCCACACCCGTGTCGGGTCCCTTCAAAATTGCATTACTTTTGGAGGATCCGACACATACCCAACTGCATTTTTTGAAGGATCCGAGCAGCATATATAAAATACATCAATGAAGAAAACCGAGGCAATTTAGGCATACCAAGAAAAAAGTCAGAAATCTAAGGATCTCTCAATAATCGTAAGCCGAAGTAAAATAATTGGTAGAAAGCCTAAATTACTAACCTTCAGAAGATTTACTGTGTTTAGACCAGAAGGGCGACCTTTGGATTCCAGCTTTTCTGATACACGAAGAACTCTCATAGTCCCATCCTCCATTATTCTGTTCCGAAACATCGCAGCAACCTATTTAGAAAGTATTAGCAACAGAGGCATGGACTCAATACTTCGGGACAAAACTATTGATGTGTGTGACTATCTCATCTAAAAGCTTAAGCTGTTAGAGAGATCCTTTTATTATTTAATTATATTCTCAACAAAACCTCATGATAGGTCAAAGTTGGAGGAACTCACATCAGCATCAAACAACCTGTTACGATCCCATTCTAACTTGAGTTCATACCCCTTGTACATTATGTACGGATGCACCATCCAAAACTTTTCTGGCTTGAACATAGTGATTTGCAGGTAACGATCCACACAGAACCCAAGCGTAGGAGTTTGACATGGCCCATAGCTGAAATTACAAATAGGAAATGTGTTTCATTTAAACCCACTGATTGCAAGAGTTCTTGCAGTGGAATCATTATACTCCTTAGGATTAATCAGAACAACAAGCAAGTTCCCTTCACCAATGATTAACAGTCCAACAACTTCAGTAATATTACAGGCCACCGCAAGATACCAATAACAGGCTTAACACAATTAAAGACTAGGCAGGAACTTGCATAATATGGCTTCAAAATGTGTGAACTAGTGTATCCCCCATACAAACTAGTAAGCTGATCAAAGTAAATGTTATCTTCAATCCTCTCACCCTTCAGTATCTTTACTCTGTCACTCAAAGAAGATTTTTCTATCTCAAATGGCACAACAGTCAAGTTGTGGTTATTTCCCACCAAAAGTGAAATTGCTACATGTGTTTCCTCCTCCGCTCAAGACCAGACTCAATTTCCAACATGCAATAATACTACAAATGTCTCTCTAGAGTTAGGTGGGGTACCTTTGATAATGCTTCTGGCTCCAAAGGGGATTGAATCAAGAAGAAAGGTGCAAGACAAGAAAATTGACATGTAAAAGCAATTTTCTTCTTGATGGTTGATATTTTTACGGACGGTGAAACTCACAGAGACTTGGGGAGCAAAAGATTGATACAACATAAGACGGTTGAAGAATGGACATTTTATAGCAAGTCATAACTCATAAAGAACAAGCTTGTTTATAGATAAAATAATAAAAATAGTCCCTTATGTTTGAGGGTAGATTTAGAAAAGCCCCTTAAATGTATCCCTGAACAGTTGTGGTCCTTTAAGCTCACCGAAACTGAGAACTTTTGGTTTCTGAAATATTTAACGACTCTGGTTGTTAAATTTGACCGTAACCGTGAAAAAAAACGATTTAACCAGAAACTCACATGTTGAGGTGCATTTTTTGCTTATATTTGGCCTATTTCTATTTGTATGGTGCAGTTGCTGAGATTTGATGGAATTTTCCTAGTGTTTCTGGTTAAATATTTTTATTTTACAAGTTTTTGTTAAATCTAACAGCCAGAATTTGTGACTAAAAGTGCTCAATTTTGGCAAACTTAAAGGAGCAAAAGTGCTCATGAGTATATTTAAAGGACTTTTTAAAACCTATCCCAATATATAAGGGATCATTTTTGTCATTTTCGTTGTTTTTAAGTAGCACTTATCCACCGGTAAATAACATTTAAGTACAATTGAAGTATAGAAAAATAGTAACAAACCACGAAAAAAATTATGTTGGGTCTCACACAACGTACATTAGTTGTGTGATAATCGTATCAAATTGTGAAAAGTGGAATACGAGGGCCCACGGTGATCTTATTAGTGAAAGTTTTTCAATTTCATACCCTTCTTTCTTCCCCGACGGCCGCGTCAAACCATCTCACATTCGACTAACATTTGTCACCGCCTCCGTCTAATTTGCCGGCAAGATCTTGTTCTTCTTATTTTTGGGTCTTTTATGCTTTAGCTATCTCTCAGACATAAAATCTCACACACACACTCTAATCTTCCCAAAATCCATTCTAGTCCAATTGTTTTGGTAACTAAGCACAACGCCACCCCCGCTAGCCAAAACTCCAACCGTTATCCACCTTAGCACAAAGCAATATAAATACAAACTAAAAATTCTAAAACAATATTTAAAGCCAAACAAATTGCACTTAGTTTCTAAGATATTCAAAAACGTGATTTTAAGACATTGAAAGAAAAGAGTTAAAACATGTTTATCCATGTCAGGAAAAGATGATGAGAAGAAGTGCCAACTCTACAACAACAACAACAACATACCCAGTAAAAATCCCACCACGTGGGGTCTGGGGAGGGTAGAGTGTACACAGACCTTACCTCTAATGAAATCAAATTATACATATAGTTATTCTATAACTTTTATGTATTGTATACATCTATATATATAGCAAAGAAAAAACTGCAAACAAAATGAAAATAAATAATTTAGTGTTTTTTCTTTTCAATTCTGAAATATTTGCAAAAAAAACTGTGAGATAGAGTTTGGTTAGTTTATGGTGGGACACGGCTGGGGTTTCTGTTGGGTAAAGGGTGGTTTGAGGTGAAGGAATAGTTACAGAGAAAGAGAGAATAGTAGAGTCAGGTGGGTGAATATTTTTTGTTTATTTTGGGGGCCCACACTTCACATATGAGTCCCTCACACAACTATTATGTGGCATGCCTCACACATAAAAATTTCTCACAAACCACAGGAAAGAAGACGGAGAAAAAAAAAACTAAAGCCTCTATCATGCTTTGTCAAATACAAGAACATAAAGCAGAACTTCAGTTAGAATAATAAAGGTACTGTGTGATAGGCAAACAATAGGAAAAAATGGAGAGAAATTACGAGATAACCCTTGCATCAAGATTGCCATATTTCCCATTGAAATAACTAGTCTGGAAACGTGTAAATGCAACTCCAACTTTCAAATCAATCTCTTGGCGTGCATCTACAGCCAACGCCTGCCTCTGTTGGGTTCGGCAAGGCTATTCATTGCCTTCATAATATCTTTTTCAGTAACAGAAGAGAATCGAGCACGGTATATTCTTCTGCCATCGCTTGTGTGAAATCCAGTGCTCTCTATAACTGAACCAATAAGTATAAAAGCAAGATTAAAGAATTACCAAAGAAAGTTTCCGAAAGTTTCCAAAAAAGCAGAGCTAAAACAACCTAAGATTCAAAAAGTTGACAAATGGAAGTCCTATCAAGTGATATTGGTGCAGTTCATCAATTTATCTACAGATAAAGTTCTAACATCGGTGCCAACTTTTAAAGAAAAAGCCGTTCCACAGCACAAAAAGAGTAAAGGTGGAGGATATTTTTGGGATAGATGTGATTCCTGAATTTGGACAAACAAACACTTTTTCTTGGCAGTTAGTAAAGGAAAAGGACTTATTAAATAGAGCCCAAGGAATCTGCATCATTTCAAACAACAAACCATACATTAAAACTGGAGGTGTGATTAGTTATTGAGTTTCCTCTTACTATCTCTTCCTACTACTTATTAACTGCTACGATTCAACTCCCTGTTCTAGCAGGAAGCAAACTCCACCTAGTCTCTCTATCCGTACTTCTTTTTCTCACGTATTTCTAGTTCTTTCCACTTCCCAGTCTTTACCACTAATAGCCTATTCTTATATTGGAAAGTGTTTTTTGGTAAAAGTGTTTTTCGAGAAAGTATTTTTAAAAAGTAGCCGTTTGTGTTTGGCTAATCAATTTGAAAAGCAGTTCTGTTAATATTTGAGCAGCATTTCATGCTTGACCAATGTTCCAAAAGTGCTTCAGGGAAAAGGGACTTTTATTAGCTTCTGCTATTACTCAAAAACACTTATTTTTCCCTAAAAGCTTGGTCAAACACTCCAACTTCATTAATAAGCACTTTCTAAAATTAAAAAAAGAAAAAAACTTGGCCAAACAGGCTATAAATCTGTACCACGTCAGTTAGGCAAACAATGCTCAAAATTCTCATTCCCAGCTTATTTATTTGGGATAGCTTGAAAATAAGCAGTGTGTCATGTTTGCTTTCCATATGTCTAAGCCTAGTCAATCTATGAGTGTCACCATTGTAGCAAGTATTTGCCTGCATTGAAATAATAATGTCATGATCAAAGAGTACCTTCAAAGCATATATTTTCTCCTTCGCGATCACAGTCCAACCATAGTACCAAATGTGAGCAACCACGAGCTTCCTGGCTTAGATGCCTACAAATATGAGCCTTGTATCCAGAGGTCAGTCAGCATTTGCTATTTTAAACATGAGAACAAATAAAGATACAGATTCATTGTAATATCACATCTAAGGGAATTTGTAGTTGAGAAACTAGCACGAGTTTTAAGTTCATACATATATGTGAAGACAAATCAATGACCCAAATTGGTAAAAGGAAAAAAGTGAAAAATATACAATTGTATCCACTTTTATGTTTTATGATTCCGGCATTACTGGAAGTGAAAAGCATGACAAATTTTCACCAACATGAGCGGCTTATATGCTTGAAACAAATGCACCCAGCTGCATAGAGATGATCTTAACCAAAAATATGATAAAAGCTATTCAAAAGGAAAAGTCGCTGGTAACTTTAGTAGACAAGAACAAGGTGAAGTAGTACCTTTGGGTTAGTTTCCTTCTTAAGTACCGGTGCCTGGAAAAGATCTGAAGGATTTGTATTTGTCCAATCTTGAAAAGCTGCTGGAAAATCTATGCTAGATTATCAGAGACAGAAAATTCAGATTGAATACTAGAACTAACCAAGTAATTACGAGTTTAAATAGAAGGAAAGCAATTGCTGGCAGCTCAAGCAATGGACTTTTAGTTAATGAATGTTAATGATCTGGGATAAGAGGAAACCTGAAAACATGACCAATCACTGAAGTCACTTTATAATGTGCACGTGATCCAAGAAACATCGCATCGAACTCATGGACTTCTGTACTACCCCTTCGTGTTGACATCTGGGACAAACAAATAACAGAATTGCATGAGGATTTTTCTATTTTTTGATAATGGTAACGTTCTATATATTAATAGGTATACTACACAAACTGTAGAATCCCCCAGAATAAGGTAAAAATTACAATTTACAAGTAAAAGGAAGCCTTCCTATCTATGTTTCTTCTTACATGCAGTCTAAAACATCAGAATATCTCCAGCTTCTACTAAACATTCTTGTTTACACAAAAAATAATAAAGGACTACGCAATTCATCTTCAACTTGTGAATATTGCACTGCTTGTCCTCCAAACACCTCTGATTTAAGTCCATGAATTAAAGAAGCCAAGATAATTAAGTTGCTGGTGTAAAGCTAGAAGATTTACAGAAGAAAATAGTGAGTTGGAACCAGACCTAATTTGGTATAAGTATGCTTCTATTACGTGAACGTTAACAGCCCATCAAAGGGAGTGAAGATAACCAACCAGTAATACAAACAATTACCTAAAAGGTACTGCTCAACACATTTACGTGAAGTACAGGAATCTCAAGAAGCATATTCACCAATACTTAGTCCTTTAACAAAAGCCCCCTTTTTCGTTAATTATTTTTATGGGGAGAATCAAACTAATTCTTTGAGCTACAGAGATTTGTTTTTGAAAAGGTTACAAAGCTTTCCTTCAAATATCCCACAAATAAAGGTAGGTTGGAATTGGTGAAAGTTTGAACGACTTTGGACTTTTAGAATAAGGGAAACTAAATTGGAATTCAAACTCAGGGCTTAACAACGCCTTCAGCAAAGAAATTGTGAACCGCCCTGACCAAGTTGTCAACAAAAATATTCCAATCGGTGCTTTCCAAAGAGAATAATGACATGAAAATATGTGAGGAATCTAATGAACTGAAAGCTGAAGCCATTAAGGAGCGAGCAGAAAATAAACCTGCTCTATGCATTAACATAGAGCTCAATCACACTAGACAACTGAAAGTTATTGATACTCCACAAAACATTTTATTTTAAGAAACTTTAATGTATTTCAGAATTGTGAACAACATCAAAGATGCCACAACTCATGGACTTCTGTACTACCTCTTCGTATTGACATCTGGGGAAAATAAATAACAGAATTGCATGAACACCTTTTTTTTTTATAATGGTAACATTCTATTTATTAACAGGCATACAATACAAATGTATAGTCCCCAAAATAAGGTAAAAATTACAAGTAAAAGGAAGCCTTCCTATCTATGTTTCTTCTTACATGCTGTCTAAAACATCAAAAATACCTTCAGCTTCTACTCAACATTCCTGTTCACACCAAAAAAAAGTATAATTCTAATTCGTAAACGTTAACGGACCATCAAAGGGAATGAGGATAACCAACCAGTACAACATACAATTACCTAAAAGGTACTCTGCTCAACACATTTACGTGAAGTACAAGAATCTCAAGCAACATATCCACCAAACCGGTGCTTTCCGAAGAGAACAACGACATGAAAATAAGGGAGGAGTCTAATGAACTGAAAGCTGTAGCAATTACAGGACGCACAGAAAATAAACCTGATTTATGCATTAAAATAGAGCTCAATCACACTAGACAATTGAAAGTTGTTGATACTTCACATAACATTTTCAGAAACTATAATGTACTCCCTCCGTTTGAATTTGTTTGTCTTAATCTGTTTCAAAAAGAATATCACTTTCTATATTTAGTAACTCTTTACATCCTACATGGCATATTTAAGACCACAAGATTCAAAGACCAGTTTGGTACATATACACATCTTTAGTTTAAGACCACGAGATTCAAAGTCTTCTTTATTTTCTTAAACTTTGTGACGAGTTGAACTAAGACAAGCAAATTGAAACAGAGGGAGTATAAGATACTCCGAATGACAAGTAAATCATTTAAGGTAAATAAAGTGGGCGACCAGTTCCTGAAAAAGGTAATATGCACAATCTTTTCAGAATGGTGAACAACACAAAAGATGCCACAACTGGTTGTCAAAGTAGACTGTGAGTCGTGCACCATTACCAGTTGTGTCTCTAGAAAAATGGTAAGTTTTTCTCTAATGTTGTAGTTGACACCTGAGGAAACCATTAAATTCAATTTTCAAAATCAATTCATTTTGAGACATTTTAACCCAATGTTGCAAACACCCTCTTGTTCTCTCTTTCTTCTTTTACTTATACTCTTAAATCCTTTAGAAAACAAGAATAATGACTATTCCACTTACAACCAAATTCCCCACCCACCCTCCCACCAAAATTCTCACTAGTTTCAGACTCAATTATTGAATCTGAAATTTCAGAAAATGTACATTCCTACCATTGATATACTAAAGCCTCTCTTATAGTATACATTCAAAAGCCCCAGACAAAATTTTATCAATTAAAATGTATAGTTCAGTTAGTCAACCGAGCTACCAAATCCCTACACTAACTTACAAGCACAGTGTTAGTGTAAAAAATATTTCTTTATGAGCAAAACTGAATCAAGAATAACATAAAATTTCACAAATATTAAAGATCAAAAAAATAAATTTTAAAAAACCAAGAATTTGAATAAATAAAGAAAGAAGCATACTTGAGCACCAGATAAAACTGAGGCAATTGATAAAGCAATGCTAGGCTTCTCTGCTACCTGTAAATTAATGGAAGCAAATACATTTTATTAATTTTAGTAATGATGAATTTAAGAGTGAATTAAGCAAAAGGGGTAATAATTTGTCATACCATGAGAACTTTTGGAGCCATTTTTGCAGCAAATATCTCAACTACGGAGTTTCACAAATGAAATATATGACCTTATCAGCAAAAGGGTCCTTAAAAATCTTACATAGAATAGTAGTGAGCCGTAGCCCTCAATCCTCACATGCTTGGCTAATTTAGAGAAGAAAAAATAATTACTTAACCCGTTCCAATTTACATGATTTAGTTTAATCATTACAAAATAAAAATAAAAGAAAATTGTTGAATCTTGTTATTTAAAATAAATCAAAATATTTGTATATCTCATTAAACGTAAAAATTAAAGTTAAATTATTATCAAATAAGTAAGTGTGTCATTTTGGGACAGATTAAAAAACGTGTAATATAAATTAAAATAGAGGGAATATATTTTAATTACCATTACTAGGGGTTTACAAATGAAAACGACAAACCGAGGCAAACTGGAAAAAAATCCAATTAATGATTTGGTTTGACAAAGACCATAATTGTTTTTTGGTATTATATATATATATATATATATATATATATATATATATATATACTTTCTAAAATTATTTTATACATGAAAAAATATTTATTATGTGTCACTTGTAAGTATTTCTTTAACTTTGTCATAGTTTTTGTTTCTTGATATCCTAATACCAAGTTAGAACTTAATGAAGCTTAGCCCCTAGGGTCACAGACGAGTTGGTAAGTGGCAAGGTAATTGGGGTACAATCACTCCGACGTCGCGAATTCGAATCCGTGTCTTGTGATCTTTCTTTGAAATATTACAAGGTTGTTCTTTGAATTTATATCTGTTTGTATAAATCGCAGTATCGCTCATCACACATATCGACTTCGGGACTTTCCCCTCGTCGAAGAACTTAATGAAGCTCAAAACTCTTGGTGCGCATGTGTTTTTCATGTTGTTGATGAATTCCAATGTACATGTTGCATTCTTA
Source organism: Przewalskia tangutica (assembly GCA_029844215.1). Classification (NCBI taxonomy): domain Eukaryota; kingdom Viridiplantae; phylum Streptophyta; class Magnoliopsida; order Solanales; family Solanaceae; genus Przewalskia; species Przewalskia tangutica. Next base: position 1,388,526 of record CM056735.1, read on the forward strand.
GAAGATCCATTAATTTCTTCATCTTCCTCTATTATTAAGTACTTGTCTCATGGTAGCTTTTTAGACTTGCTGCCTTGCCCTTGTAAAATAGCCCATTGATGGTTCTTTCGTCATGCAACTTCGTCAATTTTTTATGACAAGGTTAAGTTGCTAAACTCTAAAAGTTGAAACTCCCAATATATTATATGAATTTATCTTCTTTTGTGGCTTTATGATACATAGTTTTGTGGAGAAAATATCCAAATGCAAACCCTTTAATTACACACCTTCGGCATATTATTCCCTTAACATTTTAAAATTGAAATGTATACCTTTTAAGTACTAATGTGGCATAGAGATTAAAAGAAAGACTCAATTTCCTTCCATTTTCCTCTGCTCAACTTCGACCCCTCGACGTTACAAATGTCAGAAATAAGGCAAAGCCAGTCGAAATTGACAACAATAGACGAATCAAGAACACAATTTATAAACAGAGCTTCGACTCTCGTTTTAGACACCAAAATAGAAGCAAGAGTGTAATTTGTGAGGCACGAGAGAAAAAATTGCAAGTTCATTTTAAGAGAAGAAACTATGAGAAAAATCGTGAGAATTTTTTCTTTCTCTCTTAAAATAGATATAGAGTAACAACAACAACAACATACCCAGTAATATCTCACAACGTAGGGTCTGGAGATGGTAGAGTGTACACAGACCTTACCTCTATCTCGGTAGGTAGAGCGGTTGATTCTGGGATGCCCTCAGCTTAAAGACAAAGCATAGTCACAATCAAAGCATAGTCTATGTGATAAAATTCAAATCTATAGATGATATAAATGAGGTGTTTTTTCACATGCATAGTCTATGCTAACGAATGCACTATAAAGCAAAACAGAATCTCATATGCTAGGATGCTCATACAAATTAATATCACTCAGCCCTTGCCAGAAGAGATTATGGTGCAGGATCCACATGGGAAATAATCTTCAAAGTGTTGATTATGACTGGAGGCCTAAATACTGTGATAAATGCTAATAAGTGTCATGTTCCACCTGTTATACCTGTTAGAAGGGAAAGAGAACCTCCTAAGAAACTGGAAATCTAGAGGTGTGGTTCAGGCTTTTACCCTGAGAGGACAAGCAACTGCTACTAGTGATGTACCTAGAACTTCTGTAGCTCAGCAGGCAAGTCAACAGGTCTCAGTACCTCAAGATCATCATAATGTGCATACTATTAGACATATTTTATATACACTTTTTGAGTCATTTTTAGTTATTATTTTACTCATTTCGTTTGTGTTTAGTATAATATTAGGTCCGTTTTTCTTTCTTTTAAGTAACAGCGATCCTAAATGGAGAAATGTCAAAAAGAAGATGAAATGAGCTTAATTGAGATGAAATTGCACACTAAAATAGCCAAGAAATGAAGTCTAAGAAGTCCCGGAAAGTATAGAAGAAATCAGACGAAGTCCAGGCGAGAAAATGACAAAAATCAAAAATGGGCAAGGACGTGGCAGGCGAGGCGGAAAAATCACAATTTTGGGCCGAAATTTGACTCGTTTTCAGGGTCCGCAATGCAATTTATCCCACCTATAAAATCCCTAAACTCTAACCTCATTATTCATCTGGGATCTTACATCTCACATCATACTTTGGAGAGGAAAAGGAGGCTACAACACAAGATTGGAGACAACTTTGATTCAAGTTTCTTTTCTTTTCTTTGTTTTTATTTCATTTTATGTTGGTTCGTATTAGTTCTTGACATGACAATGTTTAGGAGCTAATTACTAAATTAGGGATTTCCTTTGAATCGCTTGAAACTCTTATTCATGAATTAATGCATTAGTTTGGTTTCCTCTTCACTTGATTAAGATTTATTCAATAATTGGTATGAATATTTGATAGTTAACTGATCACTAATTATCATAATCTATATGATTTCGAATCAAGAACCGAGAGAAGAGATTTGGATATGCTGTAATTGAATAGACATAGGTTAAAATCGCGGACGAAAGTACTCCGATACTTGTGTAGCATTATAGGTTACTGTTCTTAATCCTCCTGGTAAATCCTATCATAGAAATATAGAAGGGTTCTGCAGTGGGGTTGAGCGATTATATATCCTAACCGGAATATAAGACAGTCTAGTTAACCGCTATCTTAACGTAGAATAAGAAGTCATTCTAGTTGTATTAAGGATTGAATAGAGTGGAAAGTCGAGGATTTTGGAAGCCTTATTTCTATCATAACTGATTTAAACCAAAGTAGTATAGTGCTTAGTTTATTTTCTGCAATTACTTAGTTTTAGTTATTAGATAAAAATACAAACAAATTAACATTCACCAAATAGGAACTAAAGCTTAGATGTTCAGTACTTGATAACCAGTCTCTGAGGACGATATTTGGTCTTACCAGACTATATTACTTGTGACGATGCGTACACTTGTGTGAGCATTTGAAAAATCACTAACACATACACATAAGAGTAGGATAGCCACAGTAATGAAATCAAGTGGTGAACACTCAGCTGCTCTACTAGAACAACAAATCCCAATAACAAAAATAGAAATTATAATTCAATTTAAGTTATTTCTTATTTTAACAAAAGGTCTGTAAAGTCCCAAAAAAATTAAAGTAATATAATTTTAAAAAAAAAACAAAAAAGAAATAAAATAAAACACTCACCTTAACTTCCTCATTTTCCTCCCACTCCCCCCACATTCAAAAAAAATATGTGCAACATGCACAATCTACATAAATATACACACACAACACAACACACACATATACTTAGTTATATAAAATACAACAAAAAGGTGCGTTTTCTCACTCAAATTCTTAGTGAAATCCTGTATTTTAAGTTCTATACATGTTAGAATATAATTTGGGTGTTAAAAGAAAAAATCATGAACTTTGATTGTTTAAACAACTAGTTCGAGTCATAAACTTTACGAATTTGTTTTCCTGAGTTATACTTATTATAATTAGATAAAAATTTGTATGCTTGTAAATATCTCCGTTACCAACAAATCGAACCAAAGAGGAAATGAAACAGACTTACGGTTTAAGAGTTATCATAATTTAAACTTTCTGCCACAAATTTGAACGAAATTTGGAAAGACAGAATTACAAACTGTTTTACTTGAGTTGTACTTATTAGAATTAGATTAAAATTTACATAGTTGTAAATATATCTGTTACGGACAGATCTAACCAAAGAGGGGTTAAAACGGACTTACGGTTTAAGAGTTATCATAGTTTAAACTTTCTGCCATAGATGTGGACGAGATTCGGGAAGACAGAACTTAATGAACTGCTTTTCCGAAAGTTATACTTATTAGAATTAGACCAAATTTTGTATGGTTGTAAATCTCCCTGTTACGGATATATAGTGCTAAATAGGGGATAAAAACAACATACGGGTTGAGAGTTATTGCATTTTAAAGTTTCCGCCCCGGATCGATTGAAACTGTAGGCGTAGGGTAAAATGGTAAAACTGTAGCAATTGCTACATAATGTTGATTCAAATGAAAGTCACAGGTTTATCTTTTCTCGTCAGTTTGACACCTTACGGGGATTGATTCAATTTACGGATAAGAAGTTAGGACTATTTTAAGATAGTACCTTATTTTACGAAAATTCTGTCGAGACTAGTTACATGTGGCTGTTTTGCGAACGAATTTATACTAGTTACCCAAAGTATTTTCAAATGAAATCTGATACAGTGAAAAAACCCCGTGTTACCTTCGTTACAGTGTAAGAAACATCTTAGTTGAAATTACGGTTGAAGAGTTATAAACATTACAAGTACGACAGACAGAATATAAAAAAAAATTATTTATTTGACCTTCTGAAAATACAAAGTGAATACGTGTTCACAAATTTGTAAAGGCATCGGATCAGGTTATACGCCACAACAAATATGTAAATTGATTACGTGATCACAAATATGTAAATGCATTTGTAAATACATTGGATCGGGTTGCACGCCGCAACAAATGTGTAAAGTGATCACAAATATGTAAATGCATTTGTTGCACGCCGCAACAAAAACGTAAAGTGAATACGTGTTTACAAATAAAGCATTTGTAAATGCATCAGATCAGGTTATACGTCGCAATAAATGTAAAAATGAAAAAGGAAAATATCTTAACGTGTTATACTGGATAAACAAAACATTAGTTAAATTAAGAATTTTCTATAAGGAGTTGAGGGTAGATTGTATGATAAAGGTGTTGTAACCTAATATGTTTTTGCAATATGCTTATTATGTTATAATGTGATTGTACTTAAAATATTGTGAGGTTACTTTGAATTGCAGGGTGAGGTTCTCACTCAGGCCCGGATGGTAGTGCTGACTCTTTATTTAACATATTTCAGGAAAGCGCGATAGAGGAAAAGCTCCGCAACAGAGCTAGCGATCGTCCCGCAGCCTCAATGTCCCACCAATCCATTACTTCGGATTTGGTGAAAGTTATTTTAGACTAAGTATGTTTAAAGAACTAAGTGTCGTTATCTCGGGGAATGCCTCACATGAAATTGTTCTTTGTAAACTTCGAATTGCTTATTATATATATTATTTCCGCACTTAAGTACATGTTTAATTTAGGAAAAAAAGAAGTTAATGATTCGCCTGGAAAATGGATAGTTGTCCAGGTGTCATCACGCCCTAAGGAAAGACTTTAGAAAATTCGGGGCGTGACAAGGTCATTCTTTTTAAAAATTAGAAATCAAAATTAAAAGAAAATAAAATAAAAATCGGATATTTCGGATATCCGAAATTAAGAAAATTGTGATCCGTATACGATTCGATTTTTTTCGAATATCCGATCCGAAATATCCGAAACTCAAAAAAGTGGATTGAATATCCGATTTTTCGGATTGGATCGGCCGGATCGCGAATCGGATCGATCGGATCGAAATGAACATCCCTAATAACACTACAACTATCATTTCATGAGCGTAAGTAGGACTACGTTCGACTACCTACTACCCCTCAACCCTAATATGTGTCCTCCAAAACCTCATATTTATGGTCATGTCCTTAGTAAGTTGTACACGCGTCATGTCATGTCTAATCACATCCCCCCAAAATAGATTTAGAGTGTTTCCAAATTATTAAACTGGAGATATTTGTATATCCCCTATTTTATTTAGGGAGAGTTTTGTAAGCCTACTATATACATAGTGAAGATTTCTAGACTAAGGTCTAGACCCGTGGGTTTTTTTTATTTGGGGTTTTCACGTAAAAATCTCGTCTTCAGTTTTTTCATCCAAGTGATTACATTGGAAGATATCCGAAAAATCTGAATATGCTCTGTGATTGCAGTTGTGGCTGATCATTCACATCATAATTTTTTTTAGGGGTGTCCATCCTATTTTTTCCGCTAATATTAATCCTGAAGTGTAATTGAATTACTATCCTTTTATTCCCAACAAATGGTATTAGAGCAACCACATTATGGAGACGGATTAAAAATGAAGGAATCATCGTCGATCGACGGTATGTTCAAATTACACGAACAATTTGAAAACGATTCAAATGTGAAGCGGGTCTAGTTGAATCTACATGTGGGTTGAAGGGTGAGATTTGTAAGGTCCACCCCATGTGAAATATAAAAGGCATCAATAATTATTGATGAAAAATGGTGGCTTCAAATTGTAGGTGTAAGACTGCAAGCATTTTGATTGGTTGAAGTTCTATCATTTTATTTCCAATATTTGAACTCATAATCTCTTAATCACATTAATCGCATGACATCAACGTTATCAGTTACTTTAAGACTCTCTTTCAAATCAATGATGAAGAAGAAAAAGAAATAAGTACATGAAGAAAATCAAATACTCTATTGGATCCTAAAAACACAACAAAGGAAAAAAAGTAATTGTTTTTCAAATGCACACATGTCACGCGCGTAGTATACACTATTCAACACATATTTGGGTGTGACTCTTCAAGAGTTCAAGGGATATATATTATGGGTTTAAAATGTTATATAATAGGTAGTTTAATAACTTTATTGTTATAACATAATTTCGTAATTTTAATATTAAAAAAATTAGTGACCATGAGTGGAACTAACACTTTATATGAGCATGCATGCAAAATAATGACGAGCTCAATAATGGCGGATAAATAATTTTATATAATTTATCCCGTATTAAAAGCTGTAATTTATTAATTGTGACATTTGTTATTTACATTTTTAATCCTATCATGGATAATTTACACAAAATTTCATCTATCTTTTAATTGCATGCAAAAATCTTTTCACGAAAAATTATTTAAAAGTATGTCAGTGTTTCATGCAGAAGAGTAGAACTTATTACGTTGCTCTTTTTCCGTTTATATTTTTGTTTTTATTTAGTCTCAGAAGTAGTTTTTTTGTATTTCTCTATTAGTGAGAGTTTAGTGCATCGAAGTGTTTTTTTTTTACCATTGATGATCATCTACGTCAGATTCCAATATTGTTATTTCATTGGCTTTATGAAATATTTAAGCTAGTAACAAGAAAACCCTCTCCTTGGCTAGTCTTTTTTATAACTAAATATATTATTAATCATAAGTGAAAACATTACAAAACTACAATTAACAAATTGGCAATCTAACAAAAGATTCAATCAAAACAAAAACCTGAGCATAACACCAAACTGTCAATCTAGTAGTATTTACATGATAATTTACACAAAATTTCATTTGTTACCCTATCATGGATAATTTACACAAAATTTCATAATCTAAAAGTACTAAAAGATAAAAGTAAGACTAATTATTTAATTACATGACTATATATTGAAGAAAAAACTAAATAAAATTATGTTTTTTCACTGTCTAAATCAATGTAAAATTAATAGTACGTAGTTATAGATATCCAACATTATTGTTATTCCTAGTGTTAGAATTGAATATTTTTGTTAGTATTAGTATTGATTTAGTCTTAATTTAAGTTAATTACTAACATTAATATAGGCTATAAAACTTATTGGACCATTAAAAACAGTAAGTTCAAGCTTAAAATAATATGTTAAAAGATAAAACTATGAAAAAAATATAAGAAACGTTTATAGATTACAATACGTAGAAGATAAAATTGATCAAACAACAAAGCCCTTAGTTATAAAACAACAACAATACAACAAGTGACGCATAAGCTGTAACAGAAGAAGAAATGCGCACCGCAGGCCACGAGTTCTATCCTCGCATAAACCTTCTTTGAATGCATCACATGGCTCGCACTGGAAGAGTAAGCATGCGCCTTTCACAAAAAAAAAACAATACAACAAGTGTTATCCCATATTTAAACAACAATTATTCAACCATATTTTAGTTTTCTTTTAAATGATCACACGATGGACGAGCAAATTCACTAATTAAACAATAAAACGGGTCATTAAGTACATGTTGCAGTTTACCGATCCATGCTTACTATAACATTTACCTCTAATTAGTTTTTAGGTGATCTGATAATAAAAAAAAATTACACTAGCAATCACTGCATATTAAATAAACACACCACCACTATTTTTATAAATATTTGTCGTGTCAGGAATATAATCTGAACAATCTTTATATAGTGGTATAGGTAGAGTTCAAACATATATGCCAACTTAAATTTATCATTAACTATAATAAATAATGCAATTTGATGTAAACAATGATTATGATGTAGTCTAACGTGTTTTCCTAACCGATACGAGGAGCAACTATGAGAACGATTCCTTTGTTACATTGGATTAAATTTCAATTTCTAAGAAAATCAAAGACGTGAGAACCCGAATGACCAAGTCTACTATGTCACATAGAGAAAAATATGTTTGTTAAAATGGTGGGAGAAGTGACACTAGCATCGGATGTGGGTAGGAACAGATATAGCCCCCCTTATTATTACATTGCGTAAGGAGTTTTTCGGTACGGAGGTCCGTTACAAAAAATTCAAACGGGTCAAAATTAATTGAGACAAAATTATCTGTGATAAATTTTCTCACATAAATTAAATTTTTTATGATGTTTGGAGCATAAAGAATGTTTTTAAGAAAAAAGTATAGATGTCGTGGTATGGTAAATGAAAGAGTTTTGGAATATCTTCCTTTATTAATGCTATTCTATCATCTAATAATAATACATTAATACATTTTACTATGTACCATATATACATATGATTCTCCATAATTATATCATTAATAGGAATTAATAATATAATATTCTAACACTCCCGCATGATCGGAGGAGGCGAATCGAGGTATCCAAATTCTTCAAATAAGATCAGCGGAAGCCCTTTTGTGAAGATATCTGCAATCTGATGTCGTGTCGGGACATGTAACACTCGCACATGTCCGCGAGTCACCTTTTCACGGACAAAATGAATATCTAACTCAATATGCTTAGTGCGTTGATGATGGATTGGATTTCCGGATAGATAAATTGCACTAATATTATCACAGTATACCATAGTAGCTGTCGGAATAGGACAATGAAGCTCAAGTAAAATATTCCGAATCCAGCATGAGTCAGACACAACATTGGCTACCGCACGGTATTCAGCTTCAGCACTGGGACGTGATACGGTGGGTTGCCTTTTGGAGGACCATGATATTAAATTATCACCGAGGAAGACGCAATAACCGGAGGTGGAGCGTCTGGTGTATGGACATCCTGCCCAGTCTGCATCTGTGTAGGTGACAAGCTTGGTCATGGAAGAAGGGTACAGATGCAATCCATAATTCAGAGTGCCCTGAATATATCGTACAATACGTTTGAGTGCATGCATATTGTCGCGCCCTTTTTCGACCGCGACCTTTATTTTCTAGACTCCTGCTGCTCAAATTAAAAAGGTTAGAAAAATAAAAATAGAAAATGCTAATAAATTAAAGAGGCTTAAAGATTTTTAAAATGCTAAAGGAAAAAGAAAAATGCTAAAGGGTTGCTAGAATGCTAAGGGTTCGCGGAGTCGCCACCTAATTAAATTGGGTGAATTAGGACACCTAAATGTTTAACTAGTTTAAAGTAAAACATTAACTCCATTTTAATGGTCTGCTAAACTTAATGAGATTCTGGGTAAGGGTTCTTTATTAATCTAGAGGGAAGGGGTTAGGCACCCTCTAAGATCCGCTAACTTGCGGTTGTCCTGCCAAACCTAGGGTAGTTATTATATTTTAAAGAATGCAAAGTAAAAAGATCTATAAAAAAAAAGTGCAATGTTAGAAAATAAAGTGCTGGATGTTAAAATAATGCTAAGTAGTTAAAAAGGTTTTAAAATGTTGGAAGATGCTTAAAGTATTGAAAGGGCAAAAGGTGCTATATGTGAAAGAATGCTAAGAGATGCTAAAATATTAAAGGTTAAGGACGCTTAACAAAAGTGCTAGCAAAAAGTGCTAAGTGTAAACAAAGTGGTGCTAGGGTGCTAAAAATTAATTTTGAAAGTAAAAGGTGCTAAGAGTGCAAAAGGATGCTAAATGTTGAAGAGTGCTTAAAAGGTGCTAGAAATGCTAAGGTGCTACAGGTGCTTTATGGACTAATTATATGCTCATGCAAAGATTATTTGCGGACTAATTGTGTATACTGCTAGCTAAATTAATCTTGATTAACATAGGTATGACATGATGCATAAAATACCTAATTTTACAATTGAGAGGGATCTAGGCCTAAATTTTCACGATTAGATATGCAAATTAAATTGTTAGGCAAAAGTTTAAATGTGCATGATAAGCCTAAAATACGTAATTAGAAGTGCATTTCTGATTTTAAAACTACCCGCCCAATTCATTTATTCAAAGGTTAATTGTTTTATGTCTCCTATTAATTACAAAGTTAGATAATAAAGTTACAAATAATAAAATGAAAGACATGAATAAGGCAGAGAGATTAAGAGAGTAAAAAGGAGTTGAGATGAATGACGACGTCATTCCACTCTTATTTGTTTTGGAATTCTTGAAGCGGAAATGCGGATGAACATAGATGCGGGTCCTCATTTGAAGTAGCTCATGATGAGTCTCGCCATGAAACTCTTCATGTTTGCTCCGATGCGTTTCATTTCATGTAAAAATAAGAGAAGATAAGGATTAGTACATATCCAAATCATATTAACAATGCAAATAGAAGAATGACACAGCTATGCAAATTTAAATGACACATAAGAGACGTCCATGGCAAGAATGTTATATCTGAGATATATTTATATATAACTTTGCTCACATCGAACGTCTACCAGACTGTATACTATGTATGCCCCAAGACATACCATCCCTGACAAGCATTTATTTTATTGGAAGGAACAGATACGACAAGCCACATATTCGGTAGATTACATACTTCACGATGTAAATTGCCAATAGAGGTTCATCTTTTAATAAACACTCTAAAGAGTTACACAGCCTTAATAAAATAAAGACAACTTCTTATTCTTAAATGAAACAGGTTCCAATCATATGCCAAACCATCTCTATTTAACTAAGCATTTTCAAAAATCGGATTATATGGTGCGTATGTTTACTACCTGAAACATTATCAGTTAAACTTGAAATGCAAACAGAGACCATAGATTAATCCAACAAGTTAGTTTCAAATGATGATACACAACACCTAGACAACTCAATGGATATGGCATGATACAAGATAACTTTAAGCTTTAGCTGTTCCTAAATTTCATGGGGACAAGTAAACATGTTCTATAACACAACAAGTGAAACATGATATTGGTTGATTTAAAAGAGAATGTATTAACCCAGATAGCATAAAAAAGATCTGGTGTCCCCTGCCGAATCTCTATATGAAACGTACTACATAAATGACTTAAAATTGGTCAGACAAACAGGTTCTTGGATACACACACAGTGATACCAAATTCATAGTTTAAACTCCCTATACGGTTTACATTCGTCCTAAACAGGTTTATGAAAGTATAAATTAATCCATTTTGTAATATTCATTTTTATTACGAAGGCATTAAGAGGGCATCCGACTGTTATAAATCTTGATCACGAAGGCAGAACAATATCAGATTTATCAATCTCGACAGTTCTAAAAAATTGACAATTTACAAATAACCAAACATGACTTTGACCGATACACAACATTATACCTGCTAAATAGAGCAAATCTGAATTACATATTCTGACCAAATTGCTACCAACAGACAACACAGAACATACATAAGGATGAAAATAAATAAGAGATATATTAAGGGATGCAACCACACGAGCGAACTAACATATGTTTAACACACAAACACAAAACAAAATGAATGAAGTGAGAAGAATCCAGATTTAGTTAGAAATACATTACAACTTTTATACCAAATAACACGGGATTACATGAACAGGTTATACATGGTTAGATAGACCACGTACCAGATTCTAAACCCAGCATACGATTTATATATATAGACTGGAGTTGTTCTTAAATCAACACATCTATCCAGAACAAACAGTCCACGACTAACGACTAAAGTCAGTTTTGAACACCTTAAACTAATTCATACACAAATTAGGCATCAGTACCAGAGTTCGACAGAATCATATTTGACTAAACTAAGCCTAAACTAACGAGATAAAGCGTTACAGACGTCGACAGGAACATATGTGACTAAATATGCTTGATGGATTATTAACTAATCTTCACAGTTATCACTGAGCCAAAATCTGTCTAATATACTACTGAACAGCAGACTGATCCTTATAACAACATCTATCACAAAGCATTTTCGCAAAATAAGTATCTGCCATCACAATCAAACAAATAAATATTCACCAAGACCGGGATTTCACTATTCGCCGAAATAATCTTGCATTTATCGTAATCCAAGCAGAACTACACAAATAAATTCTAACATTATACTGGCACGAGACACGCAAAAAAATGCAGAAATTCAGCAATGCGACGAATCAGTAGGGAGTGGAATTTTACCTTCTCCGGCGGCGAACCGAGGCAGCGTATCAAGCGTCGACGCCACTCGGAGATTTCTGCGATTATGCGATTGAAAGTGATAAAGGAGCTAGGACGGTTTTGCTCGTTTTTCAGAAAAGTAAAGAGTTTGGTTTTTGTGTTCTTGCGGTTGCCTTTCAGTTGTATTGAAGGGTTTTTCACTGTCTGTGCCCCCTGGATTGTTTATTGCTTTTTGACTGCCCTCCTAATTGCGCTCTATTCTAATGCATGCACTGGTTTTGACTGTGAAAGAGAGGGTCTAGACTGCTGCCTTCTGCCCTCTATTGCATGTACGAATCGTCCTATATATAGCCACAATTTTTGTATTTTTGGGCTGATGTTGGGACGATTTTCTTGGAGATTTGCAGATGATTTGGGGACGATTTTTATGGAATGATTTTGGGAAGGTTCTGGTAATAATGACCTGGAAGATTTCGATTTGAAGGGATTTGGTTAGGTTATGGTAAGAGGAGCTGTCTGGGGTGCGTGGGTAAGGGAAGTGGGGTGCAGTATTTCCGGCGAGAATCGCGGGGGCTGGGGGCGTGGGTGCTGGCGGCGGTTGCTTTAGGTTTAGGGTTCTTCTTGTTTCCTTCGGTGTTGTCGACGAGATAAGAGAGAGAGCTGAGGGGAAAATATGTGGGCTGCTGATAAGGGGAAGAGGGAGTAATAGGGGTTTGGGCCAACTGGGTATTGGGCCTGCGGGCAATTGGAGTGGGTTAATAATTGATTAATGGGCTGGGGTGATTGGGTATTAGCAGAGTTAAATAGGTTAGTTAATGATAGGTTAATTAGTTTTAGGCTTAGTTAATTAATGGTGAGTTTTAGGTATTTAATTCTAGGTGTTTAATTAGTTAATTAATTAGTGCTAGTTTTAGGTGCTATTTAATTAATGCTCAATACTTTAGAATGCGACGCTATTATTTAAAATCTTATTATTATGCATTATTGCAAAATTAAAATTGAATTGAGTTTATATTAAATTACTTAAATGCGAACGCAAGTGATATTTAAGAATTGTTTAAAGCCTTATAAATGCGACGCTATTAAATGCATATATTAGATTAAAAAATTGACTTTAAATTACAAATGATTACTAATTAATGCGGCTATGCTACCTGACACGACGTTATCGCTAAATTATTTATTCTATGCATTTATTAATTATTTAAGAATTACGACAAAGCTTAAAGTTAATAGGTGCGGGCGCGGGACTCTAAATGCTTAAAACTCTACGTAAGACGCGATGTCGTTATTAAATTAATTATTTATGCCTGTATTTAATGTTTTATTGTTGTATTTTATTATAGAAATCCTAAAAAATTATTTTTACAAAATTAGTGTAATTTTATAGTTAATGGCTGGACGGGAGGGTCAAAATTGGGTGTCAACAGATGTCCCTCTTTGTATGGAGATGATGGAAGAATCTTCGGACAAAGACGTTGACTCATGTAATTTTGTCTCGATCTTCGCACTGCAAATCTTTGGCGGTAGACAAGGTGACACAAAATCAAAGCGCCCCGGTGTCGAGTTATGGCGACCTTTGGGTTACTATGGTCGAAACACCAAGGCAGGCTAACGCGGACTTAAAGATGTCCCAGTGTCGAGTTATGATGACACTGGGCTGTGGTGCAAAAAGTAAAAGAATATAACCGCCCGAACTCAGGGTGTCTTGCATGGCTTGTGGTCGGTTCTATGGTGATGTGGGCGAGTGGACCGACGCTGAGGGCTACGCGTCGTTGGGAAGGTTGGCCCCAACGATTGCCGGTCATTTGTAGAGAAAATCCACGTTGTGCTCCTGCTGCTGCATGCCAAGACTTTGAACAAACGGTTAGTGCATAACTGCTAAGGTAAAATAATTTTAAAAACAATGCAACTGTGAATAGAAAAGGTTATCCTGCAAGACGCGATGCCTGTTGTGTTGATGCGATGTTGCGAATGCTGTGATTTTCGTCCTTGAACAGACGTGTTGCAATTGTGAACACGGATACGTTGTCCTTGCTGCAATTGCTCCCTGTAAACTAAAGCTCAAGAAAGAGTTAGTGCATAACTGCTAAGACAGAATAATATATGAGGGGAAGAAATGCAATTTTGAGGACAGAGAAATCGTCCCTGCGTAGATGTGATATGCTGACTTGTCGTCGTTTTCGGACTTGTCGTCGTTTTCGGACTTGGCGTCGTTTTCGGACTTGGCGTCGTTTTTCGGACTTGGCGTCGTTTTTCGGACTTGGCGTCGTTTTCGGACTTGGCGTCGTTTTCGGACTTGGCGTCATTTTCGGACTTGGCGTCGTTTTCGACTTACGTCGTTTCTGACTTGGCGTCGCTTTGGACTTGGCGTCGTTTTGGACTTGGCGTCGTTTTGGACGTGGCGTCGTTTTGGACTTGTCGTCGTTTCGCACTTGGCGTCGTTTCGCGCAGCGTCGTTTTACTTGGCGTCGTTTTCGGACTTGGCGTCGTTTTCGGACGTGGCGTCGTTTTCGGACGTGGCGTCGTTTTCGGACGTGGCGTCGTTTTCGGACGCGGAGTCGCTTTCCGGACCGAGTCGCTTTGGACTCGGCGCCGTTTTTGGGCGTGGTGTCGCTTTCGACTCGAGTCGTTTCGACTCGGCGTCGTTTTGGACGTGGTGTCGTTTTCGGACTTGTTGTTGATGCTCCTGTATAATAAATGCTCCTGCAAGCTAAGCTTGAGAGAAATTAGTGTATAACTGGTATAAACAAAATGATAAATATATGAGAAATGCAATTATGTGAATAAGGATGTCTTCCCTGTGTGGGGTGTTGTGAATGCTGAGGTGTTGTCCTTGGGCGGACATGCTAGATGCTGCCACTGACGAATTGCCATGATGCCTTTGTTGTGATGCATTTGTGAACCATATGATGTCTTTGTGGTGCGTTTGTGCACTGCATGAGTTCTGATTGACTCTAGGCAGCCGTGATCTGCTATAATTTGTTGCGGACTTTTGAATTCTGACTGTTGATTGTCGGTGCCTCTATCTCTCGAGCGTATGGAATCATATTTGTCGGTGTCCTTTCGTGGCGAAGTCCTTAAAGATTGTCCCGATTTGGTATGGCCGAAGCCGGATATATGTTCGCCGATCGTAATCTTGATAACGTCGTTGCTGGGCGTGTTCTTTGTTGCTCCTATAGGATAGATGCTCCGAGATGTCGTCCTTGCATGGACGTGCTAAATGCTGCAACTGATGAATTGCCATGATGCCTCTGTTGGGTGTGATGCATTGGTTGCCAATTTGACTTTGTGCCCTAGCTGATGCGCTAGGTTTTGTTGCGGAACTCTGAACCTTGATTGCCGATTGTTGATGCTCCTTTCTGCTGCTGCTGCTTTTGCTGCGGACTTTGGATTGTTGTCATCCTCTGCCTTTGTTGCTTTTTCTTTTACGCTATCTGAAGAAACCTTTCGCCGTATTTTCTATTTCGGCTATTGCACTTTCTGCTCCTGTTAATATGAAGAACCTGCGCTCAAAGAAAAATTTGTGAGTTTGAGGGGGGGGCGGTTGATTCGCGTTGACTTTGTAGTTTTGACTCTTGATATCGGACGTCTGCCTTGTTTGGGACTCATAACCCCTGCCTGGTTTCCTACCTTGTCCCAGTTTTGAAAAGGGTGTTTGGCCTGAGGGGGTCTCAATGGAGTTGCTTGTAGGCTATGTGTATTCTTGTCATTTTCAAAGCAAAGGGAAAGTTTCCTAATGGTGTGACCGAAGCCGATTTAGGCCGCCTACGTATCCCCATGAGGGAATCAGGTCGAACATAGTTCATTACAAGCGAATATTGGGAAAATTAAAATTTCTAGATGTGGGACCGAAGCCGAGACGGCCGCCTACGTATCCACTACGGGAATCAGGTCGAACGTAGTTCATTACATGTAAAGGGCAAAATGCATTAAACCGACTATTTCAGGACTCGGCGGGCCGAGGCAGGGGCACGAGTCCATTTCTTCTTGCTTTGTGTCTTCGATGGCTGAGTCTTCAGCAGGACCATCTCTTGCAGCGCACCACTAGACGAATGACTTATTCAATGGTTAAACAATCTCCGGCAAGGAGCACCTCCTTTCTTCTGGCGGTTGGTTGATGATTCAACTTTCTTCCCTTTGCGGGCTGGCGTAATAGTCCCTTCCAGACTGTCTTCTTCATTTTCAGCTATCATGCTAACATGGGCCTCTTCATAACCCGGCAGAAAGTTATTGTTTGCATTGAGAGGACCATCTTTCAGCCGAATGACTCCCTCCTCGATTAACTCCTCTATTCTGTCCTTGAGGGTATAACAATTTCCGATGTCGTGTCCTTCTCGCAGGAGTGGTATGCACAATGTCTAGTCTTATCGTGCCTCTGGAAGTAGGCACAGGAGTATTTCCGGGAATTGGATGGAGTATTCCTGCGCCGACTTCTCATACACTCGAGCTATGGGCTCGGCTAAAGGTGTATAGGTTTTGTTGGTTTTCTTTCGGCATCTATGCGGGGTTTGGGTCCATTTGGAGTGCGAGTTCGTGATTGTGGTGAGTATTTTGGATATGCTGGTTGGGTATGGTAAACAGGATATGGGGTGGCGCAGATCGATAATATGACCGGGTTACGAGTGTTTTGGTAAGAAGGCGGTGGGCTTTGATATCGGATGTTGTTCGCCCACGCCCGAATGACTACGTGATGGAGGTGATGATCTCTTCTCCTCGGAGGTACCTCCGATGGAATTTGACCGCATCGCTCGCTAGTTGCTGTAGGTCGAGTTTGTAATCCGCTGTCTTAATGCCTTCTTCCACGGTCGCCCATTCTTACGACTTCGCAAAACTTCGCCAATTACACCGATCATTCTTTCATAATATGTCGCGTCTTTTAACGCATCGAACAAGGTGGTCATTTCGCTCTGCCGTTGGGGTTGAACCTTTGTCGCTTCACCGCCACCTCGTATTCTGATTCTCAAAGTTCTAGATTTCTTTTCAAGTTTCATAAGATAAAATCTGTCGGGGCGATGTCGATGTTGAACTGAATCTATCCATGAAATCTTGTGCCATGGCGTTCAACCGCCCCATTTTCGAGGTCTTGGCATGTGTACCAATCCAAATACCGCCGCTAGACTCCTGATGAATAGCTTCATGATGATTGCTTGATTTTTACCAACCCCAATCAATTTATCGCAATATGACCTTAGGTGAGCTCGAGGATTCCCCTTTCCATCAAACATGTCAAATTTGGGCACTTTGTACCCCATAGGTAATTCAACGTCGGGGTGCATGCATAAGTCTTCGTATTCTAAACCCTCCTCCCCCTTGTTCATCTGAATGTTTTTGAATGCTTCTTTCAAGCTACGAATTTCTTTTGCCACATTTTCATCAGCTCTAGCTCGGGTCTGCCGCTCCATTTCCTTGTATTGATCTGTCTCTTGAGAGGATGCATGCACAATAAATGGTTGGCTTTCGGTCGGATGTGCTAATCCCTCATATTGTTTGTGTGCCATCTGCTCGTATTGGGTGGCTTGGCAATTTGGGTCGAGTGGGGAGATATAAGTAGGTGGAGGTTGAGATGTGTATATAGTGAACGGATCATTTTGGAGGTCGGTTTGCAAATTGACCGGGCGAGTGACATTTTGGTGTGAGCTGGTATGTTGCGGCCTCTGCGGGGAACTTTGGAGAAGTGGAGGCTCAAGGGCTTGTGACACGATTGCATTTGTCCCTTGCTCTGGGAGTGGTGCATTCAAGCTAATAGACATGTTTGTGATATCTCGGAGCCTTTCTATTTCGGCTTGCATGATTTCCATTTGCTGCAATAGTTTGGCGAGGTGTTGATCATTGGTGTTTCTGCTTTCTGACGCCTCTGCATCCTCTACATGAACGGGGATGAGTCCTAAGTTGTTTCGTCCCGGTGCTTCTGGATTAGTCATTGGAGGATTGTGCTTCTACTAGTCGACGCGAATCAACCTTTTGGGGAATAAGCTAAGCAAAAATAAACCTTTAACAAATGAGGCAAACCAAGTTAGTATAATATGCAAAAGTCGCGCAATATATACAAATAAGCAAATTGCAAATCAAGTGCGTGTTCTAACATGTTTGGGACCTCTTTATGCCGGTAGGCCTAAACGCCGGATATGCGAGATTATGATAAATTTGTCCAAGCGCCTAACTGTAATGCTTTCGTTGGAAATGGCGACCAAATGACGGTGCACTTTTCCCAATTTCAGCATGTCATGATTGGGTTTGGATTTGTCTGTCATTGTCACGCTACACATAATATGCTGGTTGGTCGTTGGGTTGCGAAACCCGTCGACAAGTTTGGTGTTTTCCTAATTGTGGTGTCGATGCCAAGGACCGACCCACCTAAGGTAAATGTATGCATGCCCTAAAATAAGGGTGGTATAGCTCTATCCTGAGTTGCTAAGATTTGGCTTTTTCTAGACGCAAGGTTCCCGAGCGGACAACTCGAGTGAGAAGGCTACGCGGCTGATCAGACGAACCGATCTAACTCCGCGCAGGCGCCAACTCTCTTAAAATTTGGGTATTTGAAGAAATTTGCGGGTCCAAGCACACCAATACGTGAGTGTGTGATTGTGTGAATTTTCCAGAGTGGAAGAAATATGAGCGGAATGCCAGTTTAAGGAAAGCAGTAAAGCAGGTAGCAATCAAAAATAAATAAAACAAAATACAACACACAAAAATTAAATGCCAAAGTAATTGCCAAATAATTATCCTAGATCTGTTGTGGTTAAGAACCTAAAGTCCCCAGCGGAGTCGCCATTTCTGTCGCGCCCTTTTTCGACCGCGACCTTTATTTTCTAGACTCCTGCTGCTCAAATTAAAAAGGTTAGAAAAATAAAAATAGAAAATGCTAATAAATTAAAGAGGCTTAAAGATTTTTAAAATGCTAAAGGAAAAAGAAAAATGCTAAAGGGTTGCTAGAATGCTAAGGGTTCGCGGAGTCGCCACCTAATTAAATTGGGTGAATTAGGACACCTAAATGTTTAACTAGTTTAAAGTAAAACATTAACTCCATTTTAATGGTCTGCTAAACTTAATGAGATTCTGGGTAAGGGTTCTTTATTAATCTAGAGGGAAGGGGTTAGGCACCCTCTAAGATCCGCTAACTTGCGGTTGTCCTGCCAAACCTAGGGTAGTTATTATATTTTAAAGAATGCAAAGTAAAAAGATCTATAAAAAAAAAGTGCAATGTTAGAAAATAAAGTGCTGGATGTTAAAATAATGCTAAGTAGTTAAAAAGGTTTTAAAATGTTGGAAGATGCTTAAAGTATTGAAAGGGCAAAAGGTGCTATATGTGAAAGAATGCTAAGAGATGCTAAAATATTAAAGGTTAAGGACGCTTAACAAAAGTGCTAGCAAAAAGTGCTAAGTGTAAACAAAGTGGTGCTAGGGTGCTAAAAATTAATTTTGAAAGTAAAAGGTGCTAAGAGTGCAAAAGGATGCTAAATGTTGAAGAGTGCTTAAAAGGTGCTAGAAATGCTAAGGTGCTACAGGTGCTTTATGGACTAATTATATGCTCATGCAAAGATTATTTGCGGACTAATTGTGTATACTGCTAGCTAAATTAATCTTGATTAACATAGGTATGACATGATGCATAAAATACCTAATTTTACAATTGAGAGGGATCTAGGCCTAAATTTTCACGATTAGATATGCAAATTAAATTGTTAGGCAAAAGTTTAAATGCATGATAAGCCTAAAATACGTAATTAGAAGTGCATTTCGATTTTAAAACTACCCGCCAATTCATTTATTCAAAGGTTAATTGTTTTATGTCTCTATTAATTACAAAGTTAGATAATAAAGTTACAAATAATAAAATGAAAGACACGAATAAGGCAGAGAGATTAAGAGAGTAAAAAGGAGTTGAGATGAATGACGACGTCATTCCACTCTTATTTGTTTTGGAATTCTTGAAGCGGAAATGCGGATGAACATAGATGCGGGTCCTCATTTGAAGTAGCTCATGATGAGTCTCGCCATGAAACTCTTCATGTTTGCTCCGATGCGTTTCATTTCATGTAAAAATAAGAGAAGATAAGGATTAGTACATATCCAAATCATATTAACAATGCAAATAGAAGAATGACACAGCTATGCAAATTTAAACAGACACATAGGAGACGTCCATGGCAAGAATGTTATATCTGAGATATATTTATATATAACTTTGCTCACATCGAACGTCTACCAGACTGTATACTATGTATGCCCCAAGACATACCATCCCTGACAAGCATTTATTTTATTGGAAGGAACAGATACGACAAGCCACATATTCGGTAGATTACATACTTCACGATGTAAATTGCCAATAGAGGTTCATCTTTTAATAAACACTCTAAAGAGTTACACAGCCTTAATAAAATAAAGACAACTTCTTATTCTTAAATGAAACAGGTTCCAATCATATGCCAAACCATCTCTATTTAACTAAGCATTTTCAAAAATCGGATTATATGGTGCGTATGTTTACTACCTGAAACATTATCAGTTAAACTTGAAATGCAAACAGAGACCATAGATTAATCCAACAAGTTAGTTTCAAATGATGATACACAACACCTAGACAACTCAATGGATATGGCATGATACAAGATAACTTTAAGCTTTAGCTGTTCCTAAATTTCATGGGGACAAGTAAACATGTTCTATAACACAACAAGTGAAACATGATATTGGTTGATTTAAAAGAGAATGTATTAACCCAGATAGCATAAAAAAGATCTGGTGTCCCCTGCCGAATCTCTATATGAAACGTACTACATAAATGACTTAAAATTGGTCAGACAAACAGGTTCTTGGATACACACACAGTGATACCAAATTCATAGTTTAAACTCCCTATACGGTTTACATTCGTCCTAAACAGGTTTATGAGTATAGCCGAATCCATTTTGTAATATTCATTTTTATTACGAAGGCATTAAGAGGGCATCCGACTGTTATAAATCTTGATCACGAAGGCAGAACAATATCAGATTTATCAATCTCGACAGTTCTAAAAAATTGACAATTTACAAATAACCAAACATGACTTTGACCGATACACAACATTATACCTGCTAAATAGAGCAAATCTGAATTACATATTCTGACCAAATTGCTACCAACAGACAACACAGAACATACATAAGGATGAAAATAAATAAGAGATATATTAAGGGACGCAACCACATGAGTGAACTAACATATGTTTAACACACAAACACAAAACAAAATGAATGAAGTGAGAAGAATCCAGATTTAGTTAGAAATACATTACAACTTTTATACCAAATAACACGGGATTACATGAACAGGTTATACATGGTTAGATAGACCACGTACCAGATTCTAAACCCAGCATACGATTTATATATATAGACTGGAGTTGTTCTTAAATCAACACATCTATCCAGAACAAACAGTCCACGACTAACGACTAAAGTCAGTTTTGAACACCTTAAACTAATTCATACACAAATTAGGCATCAGTACCAGAGTTCGACAGAATCATATTTGACTAAACTAAGCCTAAACTAACGAGATAAAGCGTTACAGACGTCGACAGGAACATATGTGACTAAATATGCTTGATGGATTATTAACTAATCTTCACAGTTATCACTGAGCCAAAATCTGTCTAATATACTACGAGCAATGATCGATCCTTATAACAACATCTATCACAAAGCGTTTTCGCAAAATAAGTATCTTTCATCACAATCAAACAAATAAATATTCACCAAGACCGGGATTTCACTATTCGCCGAAATAATCTTGCATTTATCGTAATCCAAGCAGAACTACACAAATAAATTCTAACATTATACTGGCACGAGACACGCAAAAATGCGTAAATTCAAAGAATGCGACGAATCAGTAGGGAGTGGAATTTTACCTTCTCCGGCGGCGAACCGAGGCAGCGTATCAAGCGTCGACGCCACTCGGAGATTTCTGCGATTATGCGATTGAAAGTGATAAAGGAGCTAGGACGGTTTTGCTCGTTTTTCAGAAAAGTAAAGAGTTTGGTTTTTGTGTTCTTGCGGTTGCCTTTCAGTTGTATTGAAGGGTTTTTCACTGTCTGTGCCCCCTGGATTGTTTATTGCTTTTTGACTGCCCTCCTAATTGCGCTCTATTCTAATGCATGCACTGGTTTTGACTGTGAAAGAGAGGTCTGCATCGCCGCCTTCCGCCTCTGCAGATGTACGAATCGTCCTATATATAGCCACAATTTTTGTATTTTTGGGCTGATGTTGGGACGATTTTCTTGGAGATTTGCAGATGATTTGGGGACGATTTTTATGGAATGATTTTGGGAAGGTTCTGGTAATAATGACCTGGAAGATTTCGATTTGAAGGGATTTGGTTAGGTTATGGTAAGAGGAGCTGTCTGGGGTGCGTGGGTAAGGGAAGTGGGGTGCAGTATTTCCGGCGAGAATCGCGGGGGCTGGGGGCGTGGGTGCTGGCGGCGGTTGCTTTAGGTTTAGGGTTCTTCTTGTTTCCTTTGGTGTTGTCGACGAGATAAGAGAGAGAGCTGAGGGGAAAATATGTGGGCTGCTGATAAGGGGAAGAGGGAGTAATAGGGGTTTGGGCCAACTGGGTATTGGGCCTGCGGGCAATTGGAGTGGGTTAATAATTGATTAATGGGCTGGGGTGATTGGGTATTAGCAGAGTTAAATAGGTTAGTTAATGATAGGTTAATTAGTTTTAGGCTTAGTTAATTAATGGTGAGTTTTAGGTATTTAATTCTAGGTGTTTAATTAGTTAATTAATTAGTGCTAGTTTTAGGTGCTATTTAATTAATGCTCAATACTTTAGAATGCGACGCTATTATTTAAAATCTTATTATTTTGCATTATTGCAAAATTAAAATTGAATTGAGTTTATATTAAATTACTTAAATGCCGAATGCAAGTACGATATTTAAGAATTGTTTAAAGCCTTATAAATGCGACGCTATTAAATGCATATATTAGATTAAAAAATTGACTTTAAATTACAAATGATTACTAATTAATGCGGCTATGCTACCTGACACGACGTTATCGCTAAATTATTTATTCTATGCATTTATTAATTATTTAAGAATTACGACAAAGCTTAAAGTTAATAGGTGCGGGCGCGGGACTCTAAATGCTTAAAACTCTACGTAAGACGCGATGTCGTTATTAAATTAATTATTTATGCCTGTATTTAATGTTTTATTGTTGTATTTTATTATAGAAATCCTAAAAAATTATTTTTACAAAATTAGTGTAATTTTATAGTTAATGGCTGGACGGGAGGGTCAAAATTGGGTGTCAACACATATGTTCTTACATTGGATTGTGCATGAACAAACACACTTGTTGTACTGCATAGGTAATATCTGGCCTGGTGAATGTGAGATATTGCAAAGCTTTTGCCAAGCTGCGATACAATATCGGATTGGCAAAAGGACTGTTGGATATGGCACTCAATTTTGACTTGGTATCTACTGGAGTTGCAGAAGGTTTGCAAGATGACATTCCAGCCCGTTCTACGATCTCTGATGCATACTTCTTTTGGGAAAGAAATAAACTACCTGCATGACGTGTCACCGCAATTCCTAGAAAGTAGTGAAGTGGACCAAGATCCTTCATAGCAAATTCGGAACTTAGCTGGGTCATGATATTCTTGCGAAGAGAGTCTGAAGAGGCTGTTAGGATAATATCATCTACATATAAGAGAATATAAGCAGTATGATTACCCTGGTGATAAATAAATAGTGAATTATCCGAACGACTGTTTGAGAAACCCATGTTGAACACAAAATCTGCAAACCGCTTGTACCAAGTCCTGGGAGCCTGTTTGAGGCCATATAATGATTTTTTAAGTAAACACACATGATTGAGATATTGAGAATCTCTGTACCCCAATGGTTGGTGCATGTATACAGTCTCACTCAAGTGTCCATGTAAGAAGACATTCTTGACATCCAATTGATGAAGTAACCATCATTTTGAGAGGGCTAGACTGAGAACAATTCTGATGGTTGCTGGTTTAACCACTGGACTGAATGTCTCGCCGCAATCTAATCCCACATATTGAGTCTTGCCATCGCCTACAAGTCGGGCCTTATGCCGCTCAAAAGAACCATCAGATTTCTCTTTATGCCTAAAAATCCACATAGAACGAATTATATTAGCATTAGATGGACGAGGTACTAACTCCCATGTCCTATTTTTAATTAGAGCATGATATTCATCATCCATGACCATTTTCCAATTAGGATCTTTTAGAGCGCATACGTGGTTACGCGCAAGGTGATTTCGAGACTTGAGTGTGTCCGTATTTGGCATCGGGTTTTGTAATTCCATGTTGACTACGGTGATCGGCGATTTAGTGGGCGATGGATCGACGCCATCAAGCGGGAGTGAGGCGATGGGTGAACGCCATCGCCAGCCGCTTTCTCCGATTGGCCTGGATTTGGAGATTGGCCCAACTGAAGGGGCATCTGGAGTGAAGGATGGGAGTCTCGTGCACTGGGCCTTGGAACTGATGGCCCGATTCATTTGATCGCATTTTCGATGGTCGACCATCGGTCCTTGGTCCAGTGGGCCCAGCTGCGTTGATCCAGTATTTTTTGTGAGTCCCGGGCTGTGGAAAAAATGAGTTAGGTACGGGAGCCTATCATCATCCAAAAAATCATAAGTATTTGTCCCGGTGTCATGTATCTTGGCAAAGGGAAATTGTGATTTATCAAAAATGACATGACGACATATAATCATACGTTTGGAAGAGATGTCATAACACATGTAACCACGGTAATTTGTAGGATATCCCAAGAAGACACATGGAGTAGACCGGGGTTGAAGTTTTGTGATTGTGGTGGATGGAAATAGAGGGTAGCAAAGACAACCAAATACTCTCAAATGATGATATGAGGGCTCTCGTAAGTAAAGTATTTTTAGTGGAGCTTGGTAAGACATGTTTTTATGGGGAAGGATATTCAACATGTAGGTTGCCATTTGAAGCGCATGATGCCAAAAAATGGGGGGTACAGAAGCATGAGCGAGGGATGTTCTCACAATATTGTTTATGGTTCTAATTTTGTGTTCCGCCTTCCCATTCTGTGAAGATGTGTGAGGACAGGATAAACGAAATTGTAAACCATTTGTTTTGAAAAAATCTCAAAACTGATTATTGTCAAATTCCCTCCCATTGTCACATTGAATACTTTTAATCTCCCGTTCAAACTGAGTTCGGATAAATGCTCTAAAGTTTAGGAAAGTGGAAAACACTTGTGATTTTTTCGACAAAGGGAATGTCCACAAACAATTAGAGTAGTCATCAAGAATTAGTAAATAATATCTATGACCTGAGGAACTCAAAACAGGTGATGTCCAAATATCACAATGTAAAATATCAAACGGCATAGTAGTGAATGAAGTAGAAGAAGTAAATGACAACCTAACATGTTTACCAAGGGCACAAGCATGACACTTATTCAAAACACGAGTTTGAGTACATGAAATAAAATTGTTTTGTTTAAGAGAGGCCAAAATGGACTCCCCCGGATGTCCCAATCGTTCATGCCATAGTGATGGTGCCAAGGCTGCAAAAGTGGAAGGAACTTTAGACTGTGGATTTGGTAAACTTATTGGATAGAGCTCCCCCTTGCTGTCACATCTCATGAGAAGCTTCCCCATCTGAAAGTCATGTACGGAAAAACCAAATGGGTCAAATTTAACAGACACCCAATTATCACTAGTAAACTTTCTAACAGACACCAAATTTTTTATTAATTTGGGAGCATGCAGGACATTATTTAAAACTAGTGGCGGATGTGGTGGTGACAGTGTGATTGACCCATAACCCTTTATTGGAATTGCATGGCCATTTTCGACAATAATACCATTTTCTTTGCTCAAATTAAAATAGGGTGAGAGTGTACCTTGGGATGCCGTCATATGTGACGTTGCCCCGGAGTCCATATACCAATTAGAATCCGTGGATCGAGTCCAAAGTGTCATAGCACGCTCAATATTCGTAGGATGGGTCGTGGTTGAATGGGCCTCCGCCATCGGGCGGAGGAAGCCTAAAATCGCCGCTTCTTGCTGGCCCGACCAATGAGATGGGTCTGGCTGGTCACACGTTATGTTGCCCATTTCTGGACATCGTAAAGGCCGCCATCGCCATCGGGCCTGTTGGCTTGCTCGCCCAACTCCGTCTGGTGGCTCGTGCCAGCTATTCTTTGCCGATGTTGTCACTTCTTTGAGTGTCTTTGGGCCTTCCGCTGCTTCCAGTGGCTCGTGGTTCTTGCCGATGCCACCGCCGGAGTAGGTGTTGCCGCCATTTCCGCCGCCACCGAAATTCCGTGACTTCACTTTATTATTTCGCGATTTCCACTTCTTATTATTATTATCACGCATTTTTTACTCTTATTTTGTGAAGAATAGTCAAAATAATTACCTCCATTTGAAGACGTGGCAACCATGGAGGAATTTGTAGTCGTTGAAACCTTCTTAATCAAACCCGACTCTTCAAGAACAAGCATGGATCTTGCTTGATAAAACTTTGGTAAGGAATTACTTTGACGGTTAGTGTCCCCACGCCACTATAAGCATCCATGACCACAACTAATTGTAAAACTAACGTTGTCGAAGAATCGTGAACCTACGCTTTCAATTGATCCGCCAACACTTTGAGACGGCGATGAGGTTGAAACGTTAGGAAAGTCCGCCATGACAATGGTTGAAAATTCTTGTTCCAACGCAACTACGGCAGAGTTTTGATTGTCTTGAAAAATATCTCTCAAGCGTTCCCATGCCGCCATGGCAGTAGAATCTGGTTCAATTATTGTATGCAACAAGTCTGTGGATATTGTTGCATAAATCCAACCAAGAACCGTGGCATCAAGGG
This sequence comes from Przewalskia tangutica, assembly GCA_029844215.1. Taxonomy (NCBI): domain Eukaryota; kingdom Viridiplantae; phylum Streptophyta; class Magnoliopsida; order Solanales; family Solanaceae; genus Przewalskia; species Przewalskia tangutica. Next base: position 1,415,268 of record CM056735.1, read on the forward strand.
TATCCCACAATTCTTTGTCTGCTTCTGATGATTGTTCCGTTGTTGTACCATTTTTTGGTGGAATTATATGATGAAGAACTTTGTGAGCCCTACAACATATTTTGAACAACTCCGCCATGTCAATGAATGAGCGCTTTCCATCTCTAGTTTGACAGAAATATGTGTTTTGATGTTGGAGATAGTAAGGGCTGAGTGAAACGAAGATTTTGATTCAGACATGGTTGTGAGTAAGAACAATAATGGAGAAATTAAAAAAAAATGACAAATTTTCGGTCAGGGTAACACCAAGGAAAAAGATGACCGAAATTTGGAAGAAAACAAGAAAAATATTTTAAGTATTTTTTTCTTCCTTATGCTCTGATACCATGAAAGAGTTTTAGAATATCTTCCTTTATTAATGCTATTCTATCATCTAATAATAATACATTAATACATTTTACTATGTACTATATATACATATGATTCTCCATAATTATATCATTAATAGGAATTAATAATATACTATTCTAACAAAACTCTTTCAGTAAATGGTAAGAAAAAAATAGAATACAAAAAAAACATTCAATATGTTTTTTTTCTCGGGCCCAACGTTCACGGTTTCTCCTTGTAAAGGACAACTACAACCACTGTTTCTCTGCCGAACAATTGATGTCAACTCTATTTCTTCTTTGACAATTATGTGCGAACCAAGCTCCCGAGTAAAGAAAAAAAGGAGGGATTAAGCTATTTTTAGGAACCTTTCTTATTAATATATATATATATATATATATATATATATATATATATATATATATATATATATATAATATTTTATAAAATATAAATGTTATATATTCTATAACTATATAAGATTAAATAATATTATACATATTCTAATAATTACCTTTACCAACTCTTTAGTAGCCAAGTCAGTTACAACTCTTCGGCTAATGATGAGACAAACTTCATAAATTGATTTTTAATACATTTCTGATGAAAGAATAATTTAGTGAAGGGCAAATGAGTCAATTACTTTTAAAGGGTATTTTCGTAATCTAATTTTATGTTTGTGGCTTCTCACTTTTAGAATATTATATATATTATATAATAGTTCTATTTCTTATTTGTAAAATTACACATAAAATTCGGATAGTTTGATACTGCCTCGAATTTTTTTTATTAACATTTTTTTCATTATTTTTTGAATTACGTTCCTAACACGTATAACAAGAGTTTACCGTTTACAAAATATAATAGGAGTTTTCTTTACAAAACATATACGAAATACCACAGATGTGTACCTTCTCCTTGCATGTATTTGCGGTAATGATGTGGTGAATGACTTGATGTGAGCGTGAGTGAACTTTAAATAGTTTTGCCCACATCGCATAATGGACGTTGGTTCTTGATGTTGGAGAAGGTAAGGGTAAGATGAAACATGTTCTTTGAGATACACGTAGTAAAAGAACAAGAGGAGAATTAGGGACTAGGAAGAGATTTGGGAAGATAATAAAACAAAATTAGAAGAAAAAAAATTAGAAGAAAAAAAAAGTGTCGGAATCGCGAATTCCAAGAATGTTAGGCGGCAAAAGTGTAGTTTGGAAAGGATTTTGCCCCACACGTATGATACCATGAATCTTGGATATTAGGGAGAATTCGGATACCCCTATGTTCCAATGTATAAATGGCGTGACCAACTCGTGAGTTGTATTGGATAACATAATACTAGTATGAGAATGCATGCACAAAAGGAGAAACTCAATTATGGGAATATAAGTATCAGTAGTAGTTATTTTCTCTAATCAAGGAAGTTGTTACTCATACAATAAAAATACATAAACGCACTCCAACCACACTATCCATCAACCCTATCTACCGACAAAGAACCTTGATAGGGAATATCGATAATTTTATTCGCCGTGTATATAGATTCATATGTATAATATATTTATCATATTTAGTATTTTGTAATTATGGTAGAATTAAAATTATAAAAAAATTATATTGTATATCTATATATATATTAATATTAAAGAGAAAGATTTAAAAAAATATATATATTAATACAAGATATCCCCATAACCTGAATTTTTCTTTTGACACAGTAGTTGCTCTCATACCTTCTCTGCGTGTCGAGCAGAGCAACACTGTCCCTCCCTTTTCTTTGTCCAGAGGTCACTATTGCCTATTGCGCCAGCTGTGCTGCTCTCCCTCCTTTTCTCTTGTCCTTTACCCAAGAATAAAATACTTAGCACTACTGAGTTGTATTAGATAACATAATACTAGTATGAGAATGCATGCACAAAAGGACAAGCTCAATTGTGGGAATATAAGTATTGTTATTTTCTCTATTCAAGGAAGTTGTTATTCCTTTTGTTATTCCTAGTGAATCCCTAGAAGCCTGGAGAAGTACCTTTCATGGATAAATTAATTACTCCATTGCATGTAAAAATCATTTTATCTCTAATATGCGCAATGTCAGTAGTGGCGATCTTGTAAAAGAATCAACGGGATATAAACACAAAGAACAATCCTTATAATATTTCAAGAAAGATCGCCACCACATGTGTTTAAACCCGCGACGTCGGAATGATTGTCGCGAATCACCTTGCCACTTAACAATGCATGCGTACTTGCATATTCTCTCTCTAAATAGGTTAAAAGATAAAACTATGAAAATATGACTAATTATTTTCACATAATTGTACCTATATAAATTCAAATTATTTGTAAAACACTGGTTGCAACATCAAGGGGCATTAGGCCAATTTTCATTTCGTGCATGACAACTAGTAATTCATCAGATTATTAGTAGTGCTAGGGAGTGATTCCTTTGTAAAACCAAAATTCCAATTTTCACTAATTTTTTAATCACATCCTCTATTTTGGGTTACTCAGTGAAGACACAGTAGTAGTGATAGTACTATTACTATTTTCTGCAGCAGATAGTACTATATAATTAATACCCCATTTGTCTTTTTATATATACAATATTTTACTTCGAATCAGTTTTTAAAATAAAAATGTATTTTCATTATCCCTTTTTTCACTTTTCAGCAGACAATGAAAATATTTTTAATTACTCCATGCATGCAAAAATCATTTTAAGGATCTTTTTCTTCCTTATGCTCTGATACCATGAAAGAGTTTTAAAATATCTTCCTTTATTAATGTTATTCTATCATCTAATAATAATACATTAATACATTTTACTATGTACTATATATACATATGATTCTCCATAATTATATCATTAATAGGAATTAATAATATACTATTCTAACAAAACTCTTTCAGTAAATGGTAAGAAAAAAATAGAATACAGAAAAAGCATTCAATATGTTTTTTTTCTCGGGCCCAACGTTCACGGTTTCTCCTTGTAAAGGACAACTATAACCACTGTTTCTCTGCCGAACAATTGATGTCAACTCTATTTCTTCTTTGACAATTATGTGCGAACCAAGCTCCCGAGTAAAGAAAAAAAGGAGGGATTAAGCTATTTTTAGGAACCTTTCTTATTAATATATATATATATATATATATATATATATATATATATATATATATATATATATAATTATATAAAATAGAAATCTAATATTTAATATAAATATATAAGATTAAATAATATTATACATATTCTAATAATTACCTTTACCAACTCTTTAGTAGCCAAGTCAGTTACAACTCTTCGGCTAATGATGAGACAAACTTCATAAATTGATTTTTAATACATTTCTGATGAAAGAATAATTTAGTGAAGGGCAAATGAGTCAATTACTTTTAAAGGGTATTTTCGTAATCTAATTTTATGTTTGTGGCTTCTCACTTTTAGAATATTATATATATTATATAATAGTTCTATTTCTTATTTGTAAAATTACACATAAAATTCGGATAGTTTGATACTGCCTCGAATTTTTTTTATTAACATTTTTTCATTATTTTTTGAATTACGTTCCTAACACGTATAACAAGAGTTTACCGTTTACAAAATATATTAGGAGTTTTCTTTACAAAACATATACGAAATAACACAGGGTTATCATTGGCGATGTGTACCTTCTCCTTGAATGTATCTGTGGTAATGATGTGGTGAATGACTTGATGTGAACGTGAGTGAACTTTAAATAGTTTTGCCCACATCGCATAATAGATTTTGGTTCTTGATGTTGGAGAAGGTAAGGGCAAGATGAAACATGTTCTTTGAGATACACATAATGAAAGAACAAGAGATAATTAGGGACTAGGAAGAGAATTTGGGAAGATAAGGAAAAAATTTAGAAGAAAAAGAAAGTGTCGGAATCGCGGATTTCGAAAATGTTAGGCGGCAAAAATGTAATTTGGGAAAGGATTTTGCCCCACATGTATGATACCATGAATCTTGGATATTAGGGAGAATTCGGATACCCCTATGTTCCAATGTATAAATGGCGTGACGAACAATAAAAAGAAAATTATTTATAATTGATTCTGCCAGAATTGATTCTGGTAGAATTGATTCTGTCAGAATTGATTTATGTTTGGATGAAATAATGTAAAAATAATTCTTATAATTAATTTATGTTTGGATAGTTTTGATCAAAATTGCTTTTGAATGTAGAATTATCAAAATAGACATACATATAAATAAAAATTATTATACATATAAATATATGGAAGTATGTAAATAAAAATTACAAATAGATAATAAAATTTAAAGTGCAATATATTACTTAAATATTAGTAGAATATTATTACAATACTAATTTTAAGTGCAAATAGTATTTAAATATTATTACAATACTAATTTAAAGTGCAAATAATATTTAAATATTATTACAATACTAATTTAAAGTGCAAATAGTATTTAAATATTATTACAATACTAATTTTGCATGTGATTGCGGACTAAGTCTCGAACGTGATCCATCTCTGATGAAGAAGCTACATTAAAAACTTATGATTTGCAAACCCGTTAGAACGCCTAAAATTAGGAAGGTGATAGCGTTCACATCTGTACGGACCAATGTACCCAATTGGTGTTGGATAATCAGAATTTATATATTTGATAAATTTATTTATTTGATTTTTTTAATTAAAACAGAACATGAGTAGTATATTTGATTTTTTTAGTAATTATTTTTAGATATTTAAATAGGGTAATGAAAGTTGTATATATGAATTTTTTTAAGTAATTATTTCTAGATATTTAAAGAGGGTAATGAAAGTTGTATATTTGATTTTTTTTAGTAATTATTTGTAGATATTTAAAGAGAGTAATGAAAATGGATACAATTGTTGATGAAAATTAAAGAGGGTAATAAAGGAAATTGTAAAATTTAAATTTAAATCAATGCCAAAATTGATTCTGTCAGAATGAAGCTACAAATTTTTGTTTCTGCCAAAATCAATTCTGGAGACCAGAATTGATTCTGGCCAGCCAAACATAAATAATTTCTGATTTTCACAAAAGTAGGTACCTAGAATCAATTCTAAGTACACAAAAGCTAATCCAAACATACACTTAGTCTTTTATCTAAGTTACTAACATCAATATAGGCTATAAAACTTATTGGACCATTAAAAACTCTAAGTTCAAGCTTAAAATAATATGTTAAAAGATGAAACTATGAAAAAATATAAGAAATGTTTATAAATTACATTATAAATAAATATTTTTATGTATAAAATATTTTTAAAATTGTATACCTTTAATTTCAGATTGGTTTATTTTTTTTTAAAAATAAAATAAAATTAATTATGCTCGGATTTTTTCAATACCAAACCAAGTCGAAACCATCAATCAAGTTATTTTCCCGATTTGACTTGAATTATCAATTTAATATGATTTATCAATTTTCTTTGTAGACCCTTAAGTACCGGCTGGGATCAAATTTGAGGACTTGCTATGTATTCTCTCCTGGGCTTCTAGAGCCTTCTTGGTTGGTCTATTCTACATACGATATAATATGATAAATAAAAGATAAAGAAGAGAAAATTAGTTTGGATATTGTTTTAATAAAAAAAATAAGTGAGTTGATGATTCCTTTTTAAAAACGTCTGGACAACTGTACATAATAGTGTTAGGGTTTGTGTTGATTTATTTACTTTGGTATATATTCGCGTCAATTTCGAATATGTAAAATGAAATTGCATGCAATCACAAAAAAAGTTTTTGTATTTGTGGATGCAGGACTAAAACAAAGTACCTAGAGTGCAAATTCAATGATTTAACGTCAAGATCGAGGACCTAGTTATACCCAAGAGATGAAGCTTCAAATATCTTTCATAATCCAAGGAGAAAGGAAAATTGACGATGATGTCAAAAATCGTATTAGAGCAGGGTATGTGAAATGAAGACTACGCCTGCAGAGTGATGTGCGATAAGAATATGTCCCTAGGCTTAAGAGTAAGTTTCTGAGTGGTGGTTAGACCAACATTAGTGTATGTGGTGTAGTGTTGTATTCAGGGCACCCCTCGATCATGACTTGCATTTATTAAGAAATCCTATTCAACATCAACGCATTAAACATATTGAGTTGAATATTCACTTTGTTGGTGAAAAGGTTGCTCGTGGACAAGTACATGTCTTACATGTCCCATCACGCTATCATATCGCCGATATTTTTATAAAAGGTCTTTCGCTGATTCTAATTGAAGATTTTCAAGACAGTCTCAGCATACGCCGACCTTCTGCTTCGACTCCAGGAGCGTGAATAGGATATAATATTTAGTCATAATTGTGTATATGGTAGGTGTATATTTAGTCATTTATTGTTATTATTCTAGCCTAAGATTATGTTTGCCATTATTTGGACGAAACCTGCAAGAGTTGAGAATTGTTATCCTTTTTCCAGCAAAGGTTGTAATAAAGAAGAATATATTTAGTAACACAATAGTTGAGATATATTTAAAGAGAAGTGAAAACGTGTCACACTATGAAACTGGAGTAGTTTTTTATTACCTAGTAAAAAAACAATTTCTTAATAGAACAACCTAATTTTACAAAAGATCTCTTCTCTAAAGTCCGTTTAAGAAGTGCAGGGTTAAGATTAGAAACCAAAAACTAAAATTTCCTAATATTTTTAATTGTTAATTATTGTGATTTGTAACACTTTTTCCACATATCATTTTCAAATATATAAATTTTACTTGGGTTAAAATTAAGAAATTTAACTCTTAAAATTTAAATTGTGCCACATAAATGGAAATAAATGGAGTATTGTTAAAATTTCCTATTATAATCTACATACAATTCCAGCATAGAAACATAAATGGAACTAAAATTGAGTTTATGGTACTAATGGATTCTAGAAAAGATAATACTAAGTGAACGTTTGGTATGGTATATTAAAAGAAATAACTTAATTCTGAGTGTTTTGGTATATATTCGCGTCAATTTCGAATATGTAAAATGAAATTGCACGCAATCACAAAAAAAGGTTTGGTATTTGTGGATGCAGGACTAAAACAAAGTACCTAGAGTGCAAATTCAATGATTCAACAGAGGTGAAATTCAAGATCGGGGACCTAGTTATACCCAAGAGATGAAGCTTCAAATATCTTTCATAATCCAAGGAGAAAGGAAAATTGTGATGATGTCAAACATCATATTAGAGCAGGGTATGTGAAATGAAGGCTCGCCTCTAGTTGTGGCTCGCCTCTAGTTGTATCAAAGGTAGCTTCCCAGTTTGAGCATGACAACCTAGGCTTAAGAGTAAGTTTTACAGAGCGGTGGTTAGACCAACATTGGTGTATTTGGTGGAGTGTTGTATTCAAGGCACCATCGATCATGACTTGCATCTATATCCATCTTCGACCACTACTCTCATTTCTTACACAGATGCTTAGCATAAAAATGATTCGGAGGTCCATGAGAAATCCACTTCATACCTCCGCTTTATCATCAAAGTCTCAAAGCCTCTTCGCTACTCCAAATGATTAGGGTGGATGTTCGGATATAAGACGCTCCAAGTCTGGTTAGTGTGTATTTCTTGAGGTCCTCCAAACGGCAAGCTACCTTATCCAGGTCCAATCTTAGAAGAATAATATCGAGAAATTATCAATGTGGTGTCTGAATCTTGTTGGCTACGAAATCTTCTTTCGGAGCCCCACCGTCCGATTCCGAAGGCGACATTGATTTATTGGGATAATGTTAGTGCGATTTATCTATTAAGGAATCTGACTCAACATCAACACACTAAACATATTGAGTTGGATATCCACTTTTAATTGTCCACTATGAACTTTGCACATTTCTAAGAAATACTAATATATCAAGTGCATAATTTACCATGATAGACATATTAATTGGTGTATGTTTATAATGAACTTTAAAAATGATTTGAAATGGATAATTAATATTGCGGGTAAAACAAGATTTTTTAATCTCATCTTAATATGCTAAAAGTGGACAGAGGAAGTACTTTTTAATCAAATGTATATGAAAAGAGTTGCAACTTATAGTATTTTTTATGTAGTTTTTAAATATATAAATTTTAATCTTAAAATATTAAGTATGTTAATCTTATTCAATTTAGCTTCAAGTTTAATCTAATCCAATTGAGTACAAACTTCAAATTTTTCGAAATTTCTAATTGTGTTTTTTCTACTATCAAATAATTAGCAAATATACAGTTTTATGATTTATAAGAAAGTGAAAAGATTGGGGTGCATATTGTTAAAAATGAAGAATCACAAAAACATACATACAAAGGACTGAAAGAGTGCAATGTAAAAAATTAAATTTTATTTATTCATTTGGAGTGAAGTTGACAACTAATTTGATAATCTTTCATCGAGTAAAGTTTTAATTTTCAACCTCTCGATTAAACGTCGACATTACGTTGACGTTTGCTACATTCGTTTCTTTATTAAATTATTATTTTTGTATATTTTATTTAGCACACTTAATTTTATTATATTTAACTATTTATTAGCATAATTGAATGGAATCAATAAGAAGTATGTTTAAAGGTAAGACTTCTTCTAGTCATTCAATTTTTAGACATGATCATATTCCTTCACAAGATGATTTTGTTGGATACTGAACAATTTCGTGCAATACCATTAGATTTAGACGATTGAACTGTTTTCTTAAACTCAATGAGACTAAAATAAAATCAAATCAATTATGCTCGGATTTTTTTCAATACCAAACCAAGTCGAAACCATCAATCAAGTTATTTTCCCGATTTGACTTGAATTATCAATTTAATATGATTTATCAATTTATCAAATTATTTTCTGTTATTTACTTTTTGGTGACTTATTTAGCTTGTTACTATTTTGATTTGCAGAAAACAGAAAAAGCACGACGATATTTGAAAACGAATGACAAATTACAAAATTAAGAAGGAGTACAAAATAAGGAAGGAGGAGGGAAGAACAATGATATCTTACCTACGATTTTGAAATGAAATAACATGGAGTTTTGGACAATATTAACGAGTAATACAATAACATAGAGTGTAGTTAGTTTTAAAATTGATTGAGTTTATATTTTAACTTTGATTTGAAATTTTAACATTAATTGAGGGAAGTTAATTATTTATTAGCATTCCAAGATAAAAAGTTCATTTTTCTTTTTTGTATAAAGAGTAGTAATATGGAAATACTTAATATTAATATAATATTTAGAAGAATATTAATACGGTTAGTACGTGTAAATAGTTAAAAATAAAATTTGTGAAACACTTAATTTTTAGTACCAAATCTTTTTAATCGGACCAAAAAGGGCGACTTGGAAAAGTCGCCCCTTTTGTTTCGGACCAAAAGGGGCGACTTCTCCAAGTCGCCCTTTTTGGTCAGCACCAAAGGAGTCGACGTGGAAAGTCGCCTCTTTCCAAAAATGCGGAAATAAATCAACGGGAAAAAGAGAAGATTTGAGACGGGGACATAAATCGGCACTCGAAGAGGATGACCAATGGTTAGCACTCGAAACATAATTATAATAGGAAGAATCAGGAGGCAATTTTTAATTTTCACATCTTTTTCAAAATATGAGAAACCAATTGATAATTGAGAGTATATATATTGGCTTATTGCTTAAGAAGGTAATTTCATTCGTTTTTGTTCAATATTGAATTTGTCGTAAATCTGAACAATCTTTATATAGTGGTATAGGTAGAGTTCAAACATATGTGCCAAACTTAAATTTATCATTAACTATAATAAATAATGCAATTTGATGTAAACAACAACTATGATGTAGTCTAACGTGTTTCGCTAATTGATACGAGGAGCAACAATGAGAACGATTCCTTTGTTACATTGGATTAAATTTCGATTTTTAAGAGAATCAAAGACGTGAGAACCCGAATGACCAAATCTAATATGCCATGCAGAAGAAAATATGGTTGTTAAAATGGTGGGAGAAGTGGCACTTGCATCGGATGTAAGTAGGAACAAATATAGGCCCCCTCATTATAGGCCCCCTAATATATAATAGTTCTATTTCTTATTTGTAAAATTAAACATAAAATTCAGATAGATTGATACTGCCTCGAATTTTTTTTATTAACATTTTTTTCATTATTTTTTGAATTACGTTCCTAACACGTATAACAAGAGTTTACCGTTTACAAAATATATTAGGAGTTTTCTTTACAAAACATATACGAAATACCACAGATGTGTACCTTCTCCTTGCATGTATTTGCGGTAATGATGTGGTGAAGGACTTGATGTGAGCGTGAGTGAACTTTAAATAGTTTTGCCCACATCGCATAATGGACGTTGGTTCTTGATGTTGGAGAAGGTAAGGGTAAGATGAAACATGTTCTTTGAGATACACGTAGTAAAAGAACAAGAGGAGAATTAGGGACTAGGAAGAGAATTTGGGAAGATAAGAAAACAAAATTAGAAGAAAAAAAATTAGAAGAAAAAAAAAGTGTCGGAATCGCGAATTCCAAGAATGTTAGGCGGCAAAAGTGTAGTTTGGAAAGGATTTTGCCCCACACGTATGATACCATGAATCTTGGATATTAGGGAGAATTCGGATACCCCTATGTTCCAATGTATAAATGGCGTGACCAACTCGTGAGTTGTATTGGATAACATAATACTAGTATGAGAATGCATGCACAAAAGGACAAGCTCAATTATGAGAATATAAGTATCAGTAGTAGTTATTTTCTCTAATCAAGGAAGTTGTTACTCATACAATAAAAATACATCAACGCACTCCAACCACACTATCCATCAACCCTATCTACCGACAAAGAACCTTGATAGGGAATATCGATAATTTTATTCGCCGTGTATATAGATTCATATGTATAATATATTTATCATATTTAGTATTTTGTAATTATGGTAGAATTAAAATTATAAAAAAATTATATTGTATATCTATATATATATTAATATTAAAGAAAAAGATTTAAAAAAATATATATATTAATACAAGATATCCCCAAAACCTGAATTTTTCTTTTGACACACAGCCGTTGCTCTCATACCTTTCTCTGCGTGTCAGAGCAGAGCAACACTGTCCCTCCCTTTTCTTTGTCCAGAGGTCACTATTGCCTATTGCGCCAGCTGTGCTGCTCTCCCTCCTTTTCTCTTGTCCTTTACCCAAGAATAAAATACTTAGCACTATTGAGTTGTATTAGATAACATAATACTAGTATGAGAATGCATGCACAAAAGGACAAGCTCAATTGTGGGAATATAAGTATTGTTATTTTCTCTATTCAAGGAAGTTGTTATTCCTTTTGTTATTCCTAGTGAATCCCTAGAAGCCTGGAGAAGTACCTTTCATGGATAAATTAATTACTCCATTGCATGCAAAAATCATTTTATCTCTGATATGCGAAACAGCAAGTGTGATCTTGTAAAAGAATCAACAGGATATTAACACAGCAACAATCCTTATAATATTTCAGTAAAGATTGTCACCACGTGTGTTTAAACCCGCGACGTCGGAATGATTGTACGCGAATCACCTTGCCACTTAACAATTCATGCGTACGCATATTTTCTCTCTCTAAATAGGTTAAAAGATAAAACTATGAAAATATGACTAATTATTTTCACATAATTGTACCTATATAAATTCAAATTATTTGTAAAACAGTTTGCAACTTCAAGGGGCATTAGGCCAATTTTCATTTCGTGCATGACAACTAGTAATTCATCAGATTATTAGTAGTGCTAGGGAGTGATTCCTTTGTAAAACCAAAATTCCAATTTTCACTAATTTTTTAATCACATCCTCTATTTTGGGTTACTCAGTGAAGACACAGTAGTAGTGATAGTACTATTACTATTTTCTTCAGCAGATAGTACTATATAATTAATACCCCATTTGTCTTTTTATATATACAATATTTTACTTCGAATCAGTTTTTAAAATAAAAATGTATTTTCATCATCCCTTTTTTCACTTTTCAGCAGACAATGAAAATATTTTTAATTACTCCATGCATGCAAAAATCATTTTTTTTAGAAAAAAAACCACTTTCTTTCAAAAAAGAAATCAGACATCTATTCATTTTTGGATTTAAATTATAGTCACCGCTAGGGCTGTTATTTAGTGGTTCGGATATACTCGAGAACCGGACCGAAATCGGACCGGACCGGTAAACCCGGACCGAAACCGGACCGAAACCGGACCGAAACCTTAACGGTCCGGATACGAGTATCAAAAAAATATCCGGACCGATAAGGAACCGTACCGGTAACCCGGTAAAATACCCGGTAACCGGTCCCCCCCCCCACCCCCCAATCCACCTCCACCGGCCCGGCCCCTCCAACAAATTTCCCAGCGGTGCCTCTCCCGCCACTCTAATTAGTTGTAAATTGATCAAACTTTATATGGTCATAACTTTGCGCTCGGACGTCCGTTTTACCTAAAAAAAAAATTGATTTCGCGTATTTTTTCGAGACGAATAATCCCAAACGGATTTGCTTCAGCCGATTTCTCCAAAAACGTCCATATTGCCCCTCAATTTCACTTTTCCCCCAAATCGTTACGTTTTTTCCCTTTTCAAATCTAAATATCTCGCGATGTACAATTGATTTCAACGTAAAAATTGCGTGGCACCGCGTCCGAGAATGACAATTTCAGTATTGGAAATTCAATTTAAAAAAAAAAATAGCCTGACCCGTAAAATTCTTACCGGTCCGGACCGAGAACCGGACCGATAAGGTTTCGGTCCGGGACCGGATCTCGTTCCAGGACCGAAACCTTACCGGTCTGGTCCGGGTCCGGACCGATAAGCTTATCGGACCGATCCCGGTAAACTGATACCCGGACGGGACCGGTCCGATAACCGCACTAGTCACCGCTTCTCTATATCTACAGATTTTCTCTCTCTAAATGCGAGTGCCTGCTGCAGCCTCCAAAAAGACAAAACAAAATCTTCTTGATGGTGATATCTTCTCTATATCAATACCCCATTGTCTTTCTTCACATAAAGAGATATTCTCTTCTGCATTCTTAATATCCACTCTCTTTCTTTTCTCTTCTTCTCGTACTTACTCTCTTTCTTTTTACATATTTGTTTACTACTAAATGTTCATTTTTTTTCCTTTTAGAAGAACCGTACTGTTTGAGTTTTAGGTTAGGAGAAGTTGTTTGCTATATATTTTCCAGTGTTAGATCAACTATGGTGTGGTCATAAGGTCATAGCACGGCTCACTAACATTTGGATCTTGAAGCTGCTTCAGATCGTACGGCAAGCATCACCTTAGAAATGATTTATATGTAACCTTCGAGATTAGCTTTATTGATAATTTTCTTGAGTAGTCTTAGAACGGAGAAATTGTGATATCATTCCTAGGACGTTAGTTTTTGTTGTTAGCTGTGTAGTTACTGCTTACTGCTTCGAATTATCAGTGAAACCTTTATGGATTATTTAGCTTGAAACATAAAAATTGTCGTATCTGTCAATGCTCATATCCTTTTTAGCTCTAATTTTTTAGTAATAAAAAGGAAAGACACATAGCTAGGTTTAAGGTTCACTTGCATTTAGGTTTCCTTTTTTGAATGCCTGCATTATTCCAATTTTTTTTCTTATTTTTTCTCTTCTCACATCAGTATTTATTTTATTTACTTTGTATTTGATAAGTTTTGAGGTACTTTCTAACTAGTGTATTTGGAGATTTTCAGGTTAAGCATTTTTCCCAACAATGAAGAACGTATGGTTGTCCATTTTCACTCTCACTTATATTGTTGTGTCTACTATGTTATTTCTTGATGGTGGTTCCATTGAGAACCCTTACCCGACCATTAGCCGTAGTGTAGGTATTATTATGGCGTTCATAGGTTTATATGCGATTTTTCTTCAGTTGGGGGGTGAAGAGCTTCCAATCATCTCTTATTATCCAAATCTTGGAAATAAGAAGTATATCAAATATTTATCCATGATTGGCCCACTGCTGAATATAATTGTGGGTTTTTTGTTACACCTTAGATCGAGGTCGAGTCAGTACATGTATTGGGTGTTTATGTGTGCATCTATGGGCACACTTTTTCTCATATTAATGATGAGGTCGTCGATCGACCTCGGGTTATTCTATCCTCCGCACTTTGGGTTAGTTACTCGGTGAAAGAGTACGACTTCTCCTGGAGGACGTGGTTTGCCTTTTGCTTTAGTATTCTCCTTATGGTCTTCCGGGCATATATGGAGACCGAGGCTACTGCTATACATGTTGAGAGGTATACATTTAATATATATATTTGTTAATTTTGAATTATTTTAAAGTAGTGTTAAAATTATTATAATATATATGGTTTTAGGGAGATGGATGATGCTCCCCGAGATTGATGTTGTCGACGTTGCAACAAGAGTCTTCATTTTGGCTACAGTTTACGTTATTTTCATTTCTATTGTAATTGCTATTTTCCCTTATCTTTTGATTATGTTCAAGGATTGGAAAGACAAGTGCTTCCCTTATCTTTTGATTATGGTTTTTATGTTCAAGGAACTCTGCTCTTATTTACTAGTACTAATTAATTTGAATGTTTTCTTAACATGATAATTTAAACACCACTTAAAAATCCATCTTGCCCCTCAATTTCACTTTTCCCCCAAATCGTTACGTTTTTTCCCTTTTCAAATCTAAATATCTCGCGATGTACAATTGATTTCAACGTAAAAATTGAGTGGCGCCGCGTCCGAGAATGTCAATTTCAGTATTGGAAATTCAATTTTTTTTAAAAAAAAAATGGCCAGACCCGGAAAATTCTTACCGATCCGGACCGAAAACCGGACCGATAAGGTTTCGGTCCGGGACCGGATCTCGTTCCAGGACCGAAACCTTACCGGTCCGGTCCCGCCGATCGCTTATCGGACGGTCCGATGGTGATACCGACCGGACGGTCGATAATGCGACTAGTCACCGCTTCTCTTTATCTACAGATTTTCTCTCTCTAAATGCGAGTGCCTGCTGCAGCCTTCAAAAAGACAAAACGAAATCTTCTTGATGGTGATATCTTCTCTATATCAATACCCCATTGTCTTTCTTCACAGAAAGAGATATTCTCTTCTGCATTCTTAATATCCACTCTATTTCTTTTCTCTTCTTCTGGAACTTACTCTCTTTCTTTTTACATATTTGTTTCCTACTAAATGTTCGTTTTTTTTTTCCTTTTAGAAGAACCGTACTGTTTGAGTTTTAGGTTAGGAGAAGTTGTTTGCTATATTATTTTCCAGTGTTAGATCAACTATGGTGTGGTCATAAGGTCATAGCACGGCTCATTAGCATTTGGATCTTGAAGCTGCTTCAGATCGTACGGCAAGCATCACCTTAGAAATGATTTATATGTAACCTTCGAGATTAGCTTTATTGATAATTTTCTTGAGTAGTCTTAGAACGGAGAAATTGTGATATCATTCCTAGGACGTTAGTTTTTGTTGTTAGCTGTGTAGTTACTGCTTACTGCTTCGAATTATCAGTGAAACCTTTATGGATTATTTAGCTTGAAACATAAAATTTGTCGATTCACAATGCTCATATCCTTTTTAGCTCTAATTTTTAGTAATAAAAGGAAAGACACATAGCTAGGTTTAAGGTTCACTTGCATTTAGGTTTCCTTTTTTGAATGCCTGCATTATTCCAATTTTTTTTCTTATTTTTTCTCTTCTCACATCAGTATTTATTTTATTTACTTTGTATTTGATAAGTTTTGAGGTACTTTCTAACTAGTGCATTTGGGGATTTTCAGGTTAAGCATTTTTTCCCAACAATGAAGAACGTATGGTTGTCCATTTTCACTCTCACTTATATTGCTGTGTCTACTATGTTATTTCTTGATGGTGGTTCCATTGAGAACCCTTACCCGACCATTAGCCGTAGTGTAGGTATTATTATGGCGTTCATAGGTTTATATGCGATTTTTCTTCTGTTGGGGGGTGGAGAGCTTCCAATCATCTCTTATTACCCAAATCTTGAAAATAAGAAGTATATCAAATATTTATCCATGATCGCCCATCTTGAATATAATTGTGGGTTTTTTGTTACACCTTAGATCGAGGTCGAGTCAGTACATGTATTGGGTGTTTATGTGTGCATCTATGGGCACACTTTTTCTCATATTAATGATGAGGTCCGTCAGTACTGACCTCGGGTTATTCTATCCCCTCTGCACCCTTTGGGTTAGTTACTCGGTGAAAGAGTACGACTTCTCCTGGAGGACGTGGTTTGCCTTTTGCTTTAGTATTCTCCTTATGGTCTTCCGGGCATATATGGAGACCGAGGCTACTGCTGCACATGTTGAGAGGTATACATTTAATATATATATTTGTTAATTTTGAATTATTTTAAAGTAGTGTTAAAATTATTTTAATATATATGTTTTTAGGAAGATGGATGATGCTCCCGAGATGATGCTCCCGAGATTGATGTTGTCGACGTTGCAACAAGAGTCTTCATTTTGGCTACTGCTTACGTTATTTTCATTTCTATTGTAATTGCTATTTTCCCTTATCTTTTGATTATGTTCAAGGATTGAAAAGACAAGTGCTTCCTTATCTTTTGATTATGGTTTTTATGTTCAGGAACTCGCTCTTATTTACTAGTACTAATTAATTTGAATGTTTTCTTAACATGATAATTTAAACACCACTTAAAAATCCATCTTGCCCTCAATTTCACTTTTCCCCAAATCGTTTTTCCCTTTTCAAATCTAAATATCTCGCGATGTACAATTGATTTCAACGTAAAAATTGCGTGGCACCGCGTCCGAGAATGTCAATTTCAGTATTGGAAATTCAATTTTTTTTTAAAAAAAAATGGCCCGACCCGGAAAATTCTTACCGGTCCGGACCGAGAACCGGACCGATAAGGTTTCGATCCGGGACCGGATCTCGTTCCAGGACCGAAACCTTACCGGTCCGGTCCCGGTCCGGACCGATAAGCTTATCGGACCGGTCCTGGTAAGCTGATACCCGGACCGGACCGGTCCGATAACAACACTAGTCACCGCTTCTCTATATCTACAGATTTTCTCTCTCTAAATGCGAGTGCCTGCTGCAGCCTTCAAAAAGACAAAACGAAATCTTCTTGATGGTGATATCTTCTCTATATCAATACCCCATTGTCTTTCTTCACAGAAAGAGATATTCTCTTCTGCATTCTTAATATCCACTCTATTTCTTTTCTCTTCTTCTGGTACTTACTTTCTTTCTTTTTACATATTTGTTTCCTACTAAATGTTCGTTTTTTTTTCCTTTTAGAAGAACCGTACTGTTTGAGTTTTAGGTTAGGAGAAGTTGTTTGCTATATTATTTTCCAGTGTTAGATCAACTATGGTGTGGTCATAAGGTCATAGCACGACTCATTTGCATTTGGATCTTGAAGCTGCTTCAGATCGTACGGCAAGCATCACCTTAGAAATGATTTATATGTAACCTTCGAGATTAGCTTTATTGATAATTTTCTTGAGTAGTCTTAGAACGGAGAAATTGTGATATCATTCCTAGGACGTTAGTTTTTGTTGTTAGCTGTGTAGTTACTGCTTACTGCTTCGAATTATCAGTGAAACCTTTATGGATTATTTAGCTTGAAACAAAAAATTTGTCGTATCTGTCAATGCTCATATCCTTTTTAGCTCTAATTTTTTAGTAATAAAAAGGAAAGACACATAGCTAGGTTTAAGGTTCACTTGCATTTAGGTTTCCTTTTTTGAATGCCTGCATTATTCCAATTTTTTTTCTTATTTTTTCTCTTCTCACATCAGTATTTATTTTATTTACTTTGTATTTGATAAGTTTTGAGGTACTTTCTAACTTGTGCATTTGGAGATTTTCAGGTTAAGCATTTTTTCCCAACAATGAAGAACGTATGGTTGTCCATTTTCACTCTCACTTATATTGTTGTGTCTACTATGTTATTTCTTGATGGTGGTTCCATTGAGAACCCTTACCCGACCATTAGCCGTAGTGTAGGTATTATTATGGCGTTCATAGGTTTATATGCGATTTTTCTTCTGTTGGGGGGTGGAGAGCTTCCAATCATCTCTTATTACCCAAATCTTGGAAATAAGAAGTATATCAAATTTTATCCATGATTGGCCCACTGCTGAATATAATTGTGGGTTTTTTGTTACACCTTAGATCGAGGTCGAGTCAGTACATGTATTGGGTGTTTATGTGTGCATCTATGGGCACACTTTTTCTCATATTAATGATGAGGTCCACAAGATCGACCTCGGGTTATTCTATCCCCTCTGCACCCTTTGGGTTAGTTACTCGGTGAAAGAGTACGACTTCTCCTGGAGGACGTGGTTTGCCTTTTGCTTTAGTATTCTCCTTATGGTCTTCCGGGCATATATGGAGACCGAGGCTACTGCTGCACATGTTGAGAGGTATACATTTAATATATATATTTGTTAATTTTGAATTATTTTAAAGTAGTGTTAAAATTATTTTAATATATATGTTTTTAGGAAGATGGATGATGCTCCCCGAGATGATGCTCCCCGAGATTGATGTTGTCGACGTTGCAACAAGAGTCTTCATTTTGGCTACAGTTTACGTTATTTTCATTTCTATTGTAATTGCTATTTTCCCTTATCTTTTGATTATGTTCAAGGATTGAAAAGACAAGTGCTTCCCTTATCTTTTGATTATGGTTTTTATGTTCAAGGAACTCTGCTCTTATTTACTAGTACTAATTAATTTGAATGTTTTCTTAACATGATAATTTAAACACCACTTAAAAATCCATCTTGCCCCTCAATTTCACTTTTCCCCAAATCGTTACGTTTTTTCCCTTTTCAAATCTAAATATCTCGCGATGTACAATTGATTTCAACGTAAAAATTGCGTGGCACCGCGTCCGAGAATGTCAATTTCAGTATTGGAAATTCAATTTTTTTTTAAAAAAAAATGGCCCGACCCGGAAAATTCTTACCGGTCCGGACCGAGAACCGGACCGATAAGGTTTCGGTCCGGTCCCGGTCCGGACCGGTAAGCTTATCGGACCGGTCCCGGTAAGCTGATACCCGGACCGGACCGGTCCGATAACAGCACTAGTCACCGCTTCTCTTTATCTACAGATTTTCTCTCTCTAAATGCGAGTGCCTGCTGCAGCCTTCAAAAAGACAAAACGAAATCTTCTTGATGGTGATATCTTCTCTATATCAATACCCCATTGTTTTCTTCACGTAAAGAGATATTCTCTTCTGCATTCTTAATATCCACTCTCTTTCTTTTCTTCTTCTCGCATTTACTCTCTTTCTTTTTACATATTTGTTTCCTACTAAATGTTGCTTTTTTCCCTTTTAGAAGAACCGCATCGCTTTGAGTTTTAGGTTAGGAGAAGTTGTTTGCTATATATTTTCCAAAGGTTAGATCAACTATGGTGTGGTCATAAGGTCATAGCACTACTCACTAGCATTTGGATCTTGAAGTCGCTTGATCGCATTTACAAACATCACCTTAGAAATGATTTATATGTAACCTTCGAGATTAGCTTTATTGATAATTTTCTTGAGTAGTCTTAGAACGGAGAAATTGTGATATCATTTCTAGGACGTTAGTTTTTGTTGTTAGCTGTGTAGTTACTGCTTACTACTTCGAATTATCAGTGAAACCTTTATGGATTATTTAGCTTGAAACATAAAATTGTCGTATCTGTCAATGCTCATATCCTTTTTAGCTCTAATTTTTTAGTAATAAAAAGGAAAGACACATAGCTAGGTTTAAGGTTCACTTTCATTTAGGTTTCCTTTTTTGAATGCCTGCATTATTCCAATTTTTTTTCTTATTTTTTCTCTTCTCACATCAGTATTTATTTTATTTACTTTGTATTTGATAAGTTTTGAGGTACTTTCTAACTAGTGCATTTGGAGATTTTCAGGTTAAGCATTTTTTCCCAACAATGAAGAACGTATGGTTGTCCATTTTCACTCTCACTTATATTGATGTGTCTACTATGTTATTTCTTGATGGTGGTTCCATTGAGAACCCTTACCCGAACATTAGCCGTAGTATAGGTATTATTATGGCGTTCATAGGTTTATATGCGATTTTTCATCTGTTGGGGTGGAGAACTTCCAATCATCTCTTATTATCCAAACCTTGGAAATGAAAAATCTAGGCCTCTTTGGGTTTGATCTGGGTTACATTGTTGTTGTTGTAGATTTGAAATATTTGTTTGAAGACGAGACATTATTCCAAATTTTTTTCTTATTTTTTCTTTTCTCATTCCAGTCACCTTTCGTAATACACAAGTCTAAGTTCTCAAAATATCAAATAGATTAGAGGATTGGTGTAGTACTTGTTAGAATAATATTCTTAATTATTATTAATAATGTTCATAATATAATATCTTAGTATATATGGTAGGTTGTATAATCATAAAGTAGGGATATTATTATGCATTGAATAGAAAGATATTAGAGGATAAGAATAGGAGGGCATTAACCTAGAATCATTCTTCCTAATAAATATATTCTATGTATATATTGTTACCATAGAAGATGAATACAATTGAGGAAAATGTTCTTTCATTAAAAAAAAAATTGAAAAAGGAATTTTTTGGTATTTAGGAAGATGAATCTTTTTCCTTAAGCTCTGATACCATGAAAGAACATTTTCCTCAATTGTATTCATGATAACAATATATACATAGAATATATTTATTAGGAAGAATGATTCTAGGCTAATGTCCTCCTATTCTTATCCCCTAATATCTTTCTAATCAATGCATAATAATATCTCTACTTTATGATTATACAACCTACCATATATACTAAGATATTACATTAAGAACATTATTAATAGTAATTAAGAATATTATTCTAACAATACTGACTAATAGATTATTTAATGTCGAGATGTTCAAGACATGTCTAGATCAGACTAATATAGTTAATACCAACTATTTTTATATATGTTAATTTTACATCAGTATTTATTTTATTTACTTTGTATTTGATAAGTTTTTAGGTACTTTCTAACTAGTGCATTTGGAGATTTTCAGGTTAAGCATTTTTTCCCAACAATGAAGAACGTATGGTTGTCCATTTTCACGCTCACTTATATTGATGTGTCTACTCTGTTATTTCTTGATGGTGGTTCCATTGAGAACCCTTACCCGACCATTAGCCGTAGTATAGGTATTATTATGGCGTTCATAGGTTTATATGCGATTTTTCATCTGTTGGGGTGTAGAACTTCCAATCATCTCTTATTATCCAAACCTTGGAAATGAAAAATCTAGGCCTCTTTGGGTTTGATCTGGGTTACATTGTTGTTGTTGTATATTTGAAATATTTGTTTGAAGACGAGGCATTATTCCAAATTTTTTTCTTATTTTTTCTCTTCTCATTTCAGTCACCTTTCGTAATACACAAGTCTAAGTTCTCAAATTATCAAATAGATTAGAGGATTGGTGTAGTACTTGTTAGAATAATATTCTTAATTATTATTAATAATGTTCATAATATAATATCTTAGTATATATGGTAGGTTGTATAATCATAAAGTAGGGATATTAGTATGCATTGAATAGAAAGATATTAGGGGATAAGAATAGGAGGACATTAGTCTAGAATCATTCTTCCTAATAAATATATTCTATGTATATATTGTTACCATAGAAGATGAATACAATTGAGGAAAATGTTCTTTCATTAAAAAAAAATTGAAAAATGAATTTTTTGTTATTTAGGAAGATGAATCTTTTTCCTTAAGCTCTGATACCATGAAAGAACATTTTCCTCAATTGTATTCATCTTCTATGATAACAATATATACATAGAATATATTTATTAGAAAGAATGATTCTAGGCTAATGTCCTCCTATTCTTATCCCCTAATATCTTTCTATTCAATGCATAATAATATCCCTACTTTATGATTATACAACCTACCATATATACTAAAATATTACATTAAGAACATTATTAATAGTAATTAAGAATATTATTCTAACAGTACGGACTAATAGATTATTTAATGTGGAGATGTTCAAGGCATGTCTAGATCAGACTAATATAGTTAATACCAACTATTTTTATATATGTTTAATTTTGCATCAGTATTTATTTTATTTACTTTATATTTGATAAGTTTTGAGGTACTTTCTAACTAGTGCATTTGGAGATTTTCAGGTTAAACATTTTTTCCCAACAATGAAGAACGTATGGTTATCCATTTTCACGCTCACGTATATAACTATGCTTACTCTATTATTTCTTGATGGTATTTCCATTAAAACCCATTACAACGCTATTTCAGAGACTGTGAGTTTTATCATGATGTCGATAGCCTTATATGTTGTCGTCCATCTGTTGGGGGTGGGGAGCTTCCCATGGAAATAAGAAGTATATCAAATATTTATCCATGATTGGCCCACAACTGAATATAATTGTTGGTTTTTTGTTACACCTTAGATCGAGGTCGAGTCAGTACATGTATTGGGTGTTTATGTGTGCATCTATGGGCACACTTTTTCTCATATTAATGATGAGGTCCACAAGATCGACCTCGGTTATTCTATCCTCCGCACTTTGGGTTAGTTACTCGGTGAAAGAGTACGACTTCTCCTGGAGGACGTGGTTTGCCTTTTGCTTTAGTATTCTCCTTATGGTCTTCCGGGCATATATGGAGACCGAGGCTACTGCTGCACATGTTGAGAGGTATACATTTAATATATATATTTGTTAATTTTGAAATATTTTAAAGTAGTGTTAAAATTATTTTAATATATATGTTTTTAGGGAGATGGATGATGCTCCCCGAGATGATGCTCCCCGAGATTGATGTTGTCGACGTTGCAACAAGAGTCTTCATTTTGGCTACAGTTTACGTTATTTTCATTTCTATTGTAATTGCTATTTTCCCTTATCTTTTGATTATGTTCAAGGATTGAAAAGACAAGTGCTTCCCTTATCTTTTGATTATGGTTTTTATGTTCAAGGAACTCTGCTCTTATTTACTAGTACTAATTAATTTGAATGTTTTCTTAACATGATAATTTAAACACCACTTAAAAATCCATCTTGCACCTCAATTTCACTTTTCCCCCAAATCGTTACGTTTTTTCTCTTTTCAAATCTAAATATCTCGCGATGTACAATTGATTTCAACGTAAAAATTGTGTGGCACCGCGTCCGAGAATGTCAATTTCAGTATTGGAAATTCAATTTAAAAAAAAAATGGTCCGACCCGGAAAATTCTTACCTGTCCGGACCGAGAACCGGACCGATAAGGTTTCGATCCGGGACCGGATCTCGTTCCAGGACCGAAACCTTACCGGTCCGGTCCCAGACCGGACCGGTAAGCTTATCGGACCGGTCCCGGTAAGCTGATACCCGAACCAGACCGGTCCGATAACAACACTAGTCACCGCTTCTCTATATCTACAGATTTTCTCTCTCTAAATATGAGTGCCTGCTGCAGCCTCCAAAAAGACAAAACGAAATCTTCTTGATGGTGATATCTTCTCTATATCAATACCCCATTGTCTTTCTTCACAAAAAGAGATATTCTCTTCTGCATTCTTAATATCCACTCTCTTTCTTTTCACTTCTTCTGGTACTTACTCTCTTTCTTTTTACATATTTGTTTCCTACTAAATGTTCGTTTTTTTTCCTTTTAGAAGAACCGTACTGTTTGAGTTTTAGGTTAGGAGAAGTTGTTTGCTATATATTTTCCAGTGTTAGATCAACTATGGTGTGGTCATAAGGTCATAGCACGGCTCACTAGCATTTGGATCTTGAAGCTGCTTCAGATCGTACGACAATCATCACCTTAGAAATGATTTATATGTAACCTTCGAGATTAGCTTTATTGATAATTTTCTTGAGTAGTCTTAGAACGGAGAAATTGTGATATCATTCCTAGGACGTTAGTTTTTGTTGTTAGCTGTGTAGTTATCGCCATCGCTTCAATTATCAAATAAACCTTTATGGATTATTTAGCTTGAAACATAAAAATTGTCGATTCACAATGCTCATATCCTTTTAGCTCTAATTTTTAGTAATAAAAAGGAAAGACACATAGCTAGGTTTAAGGTTCACTTGCATTTAGGTTTCCTTTTTGAATGCTGCATTATTCCAATTTTTTCTTATTTTTTCTCTTCTCACATCAGTATTTATTTTATTTACTTTGTATTTGATAAGTTTTGAGGTACTTTCTAACTAGTGCATTTGGAGATTTTCAGGTTAAGCATTTTTTCCCAACAATGAAGAACGTATGGTTGTCCATTTTCACTCTCACTTATATTGCTGTGTCTACTATGTTATTTCTTGATGGTGGTTCCATTGAGAACCCTTACCCGAACATTAGCCGTAGTATAGGTATTATTATGGCGTTCATAGGTTTATATGCGATTTTTCATCTGTTGGGGTGGAGAACTTCCAATCATCTCTTATTATCCAAACCTTGGAAATGAAAAATCTAGGCCTCTTTGGGTTTGATCTGGGTTACATTGTTGTTGTTGTAGATTTGAAATATTTGTTTGAAGACGAGACATTATTCCAAATTTTTTTCTTATTTTTTCTTTTCTCATTCCAGTCACCTTTCGTAATACACAAGTCTAAGTTCTCAAAATATCAAATAGATTAGAGGATTGGTGTAGTACTTGTTAGAATAATATTCTTAATTATTATTAATAATGTTCATAATATAATATCTTAGTATATATGGTAGGTTGTATAATCATAAAGTAGGGATATTATTATGCATTGAATAGAAAGATATTAGAGGATAAGAATAGGAGGGCATTAACCTAGAATCATTCTTCCTAATAAATATATTCTATGTATATATTGTTACCATAGAAGATGAATACAATTGAGGAAAATGTTCTTTCATTAAAAAAAAAAAATGAAAAAGGAATTTTTTGGTATTTAGGAAGATGAATCTTTTTCCTTAAGCTCTGATACCATGAAAGAACATTTTTCTCAATTGTATTCATCTTCTATGATAACAATATATACATAGAATATATTTATTAGGAAGAATGATTCTAGGCTAATGTCCTCCTGTTCTTATCCACTAATATCTTTCTAATCAATGCATAATAATATTTCTACTTTATGATTATACAACCTACCATATATACTAAGATATTATATTAAGAACATTATTAATAGTAATTAAGAATATTATTCTAACAGTACTGACTAATAGATTATTTAATGTCGAGATGTTATAGACATGTCTAGATCAGACTAATATAGTTAATACCAACTATTTTTATATATGTTTAATTTTACATCAGTATTTATTTTATTTACTTTGTATTTGATAAGTTTTTAGGTACTTTCTAACTAGTGCATTTGGAGATTTTCAGGTTAAGCATTTTTTCCCAACAATGAAGAACGTATGGTTGTCCATTTTCACGCTCACTTATATTGATGTGCCTACTCTGTTATTTCTTGATGGTGGTTCCATTGAGAACCCTTACCCGACCATTAGCCGTAGTATAGGTATTATTATTATGGCGTTCATAGGTTTATATGTGATTTTTCATCCGTGGGGTGGAGAACTTCCAATCATCTCTTATTATCCAAACCTTGGAAATGAAAAATCTAGGCCTCTTTGGGTTTGATCTGGGTTACATTGTTGTTGTTGTAGATTTGAAATATTTGTTTGAAGACAAGGCATTATTCCAAATTTTTTTCTTATTTTTTCTCTTCTCATTCCAAATACCTTCGTAATACACAAGTCTAAGTTCTCAAAATATGAAATAGATTAGAGGATTGGTGTAGTACTTGTTAGAATAATATTCTTAATTATTATTAATAATGTTCATAATATAATATCTTAGTATATATAATAGGTTGTATAATCATAAAGTAGGGATATTATTATGCATTGAATAGAAAGATATTAGGGGATAAGAATGGGAGGCCATTAGCCTAGAATCATTCTTCCTAATAAATATATTCTATGTATATATTGTTACCATAGAAGATGAATACAATTGAGGAAAATGTTCTTTCATTAAAAAAAAAATTGAAAAAGGAATTTTTTGTTATTTAGGAAGATGAATCTTTTTCCTTAAGCTCTGATACCATGAAAGAACATTTTCCTCAATTGTATTCATCTTCTATGATAACAATATATACATAGAATATATTTATTAGAAAGAATGATTCTAGGCTAATGTCCTGCTATTCTTATCCCCTAATATCTTTCTATTCAATGCATAATAATATCCCTACTTTATGATTATACAACCTACCATATATACTAAGATATTACATTAAGAACATTATTAATAGTAATTAAGAATATTATTCTAACAGTACTGACTAATAGATTATTTAATGTCGAGATGTTCAAGGCATGTCTAGATCAGACTAATATAGTTAATAACAACTATTTTTATATATGTTTAATTTTACATCAGTATTTATTTTATTTACTTTATATTTGATAAGTTTTGAGGTACTTTCTAACTAGTGCATTTGGAGATTTTCAGGTTAAACATTTTTTCCCAACAATGAAGAACGTATGGTTATCCATTTTCACGCTCACGTATATAACTATGCTTACTCTATTATTTCTTGATGGTATTTCCATTAAAACCCATTACAACGCTTATTTCGTAGATCGTGAGTTTTATCATGATGTCCATAGCCTTATATGTTGTGGTCCATCTGTTGGGGGTGGGGAGCTTCCCATGGAAATAAGAAGTATATCAAATATTTATCCATGATTGTCCCACTACTGAATATAATTGTGGGTTTTTTGTTACACCTTAGATCGAGGTCGAGTCAGTACATGTATTGGGTGTTTATGTGTGCATCTATGGGCACACTTTTTCTCATATTAATGATGAGGTCCACAAGATCGAACCTCGGGTTATTCTATCCCTTCTGCACCCTTTGGGTTAGTTACTCGGTGAAAGAGTACGACTTCTCCTGGAGGACGTGGTTTGCCTTTTGCTTTAGTATTCTCCTTATGGTCTTCCGGGCATCTATGGAGACCGAGGCTACTGCTGCACATGTTGAGAGGTATACATTTAATATATATATTTGTTAATTTTGAATTATTTTAAAGTAGTGTTAAAATTATTTTAATATATATGTTTTTAGGGAGATGGATGATGCTCCCCGAGATGATGCTCCCCGAGATTGATGTTGTCGACGTTGCAACAAGAGTCTTCATTTTGGCTACAGTTTACGTTATCTTCATTTCTATTGTAATTGTTATTTTCCCTTATCTTTTGATTATGTTCAAGGATTGAAAAGACAAGTGCTTCCCTTATCTTTTGATTATGATTTTTATGTTCAAGGAACTCTGCTCTTATTTACTAGTACTAATTAATTTGAATGTTTTCTTAACATGATAATTTAAACACCACTTAAAAATTCATCTTGCCCTCAATTTCACTTTTTTCCCAAATCGTTACGTTTATTCCCTTTTCAAATCTAAATATCTCGCGATGTACAATTGATTTCAACGTAAAAATTGCGTGGCACCGCGTCCGAAAATGTCAATTTCAATATTGGAAATTCAATTTAAAAAAAAAAAAATGGTCCGACCCGGAAAATTCATACCGATCCGGACCTAGAACCGGACCGATAAGGTTTCGATCCGGGACCGGATCTCGTTCCAGGACCGAAACCTTACCGGTCCGGTCCCGGTCCGGACCGGTAAGCTTATCGGACCGGTCCCGGTAAGCTGATATCCGGAACGGACCGGTCCGATAACAACACTAGTCACCGCTTCTCTATATCTACAGATTTTCTCTCTCTAAATGCGAGTGCCTGCTGCAGACTCCAAAAAGACAAAACGAAATCTTCTTGATGGTGATATCTTCTCTATATCAATACCCCATTGTCTTTCTTCACAGAAAGAGATATTCTCTTATACATTCTTAATATCCACTCTCTTTCTTTTCTCTTCTTCTCGTACTTACTCTCTTTCTTTTTACATATTTGTTTCCTACTAAATGTTCGTTTTTTTTCCTTTTAGAAGAACCGTACTGTTTGAGTTTTAGGTTAGGCGAAGTTGTTTGCTATATATTTTCCAGTGTTAGATCAACTATGGTGTAGTCATAAGGTCATAGCACTACCACTAGCATTTGGATCTTGAAGTCGCCTGCATCGCATTTACAAGCATCACCTTAGAAATGATTTATATGTAACCTTCGAGATTAGCATTATTGATAATTTTCTTGAGTAGTCTTAGAACGGAGAAATTGTGATATCATTCCTAGGACGTTAGTTTTTGTTGTTAGCTGTGTAGTTATCGCCATCGCTTCAATTATCGCTGAAACCTTTATGGATTATTTAGCTTGAAACATAAAAATTGTCGATTCACAATGCTCATATCCTTTTTAGCTCTAATTTTTTAGTAATAAAAAGGAAAGACACATAGCAAGGTTTAAGGTTCACTTGCATTTAGGCTTCCTTTTTTGAATGCCTGCATTATTCCAATTTTTTTTCTTATTTTTTCTCTTCTCACATCAGTATTTATTTTATTTACTTTGTATTTGATAAGTTTTGAGGTACTTTCTAACTAGTACATTTGGAGATTTTCAGGTTAAGCATTTTTCCCCAACAATGAAGAACGTATGGTTGTCCATTTTCACTCTCACTTATATTGCTGTGTCTACTATGTTATTTTTGATGGTGGTTCCATTGAGAACCCTTACCCGACCATTAGCCGTAGTATAGGTATTATTATATGCTCATAGGTTTATATGCGATTTTTCATCTGTTGGGGTGGAGAACTTCCAATCATCTCTTATTATCCAAACCTTGGAAATGAAAAATCTAGGCCTCTTTGGGTTTGATCTGGGTTACATTGTTGTTGTTGTAGATTTGAAATATTTGTTTGAAGACGAGGCATTATTCCAAATTTTTTTCTTATTTTTTCTTTTCTCATTCCAGTCACCTTTCGTAATACACAAGTCTAAGTTCTCAAAATATCAAATAGATTAGAGGATTGGTGTAGTACTTGTTAGAATAATATTCTTAATTACTATTAATAATGTTCATAATATAATATCTTAGTATATATGGTAGGTTGTATAATCATAAAGTAGGGATATTATTATGCATTGAATAGAAAGATATTAGGGGATAAGAATATGAGGACATTAACCTAGAATCATTCTTCCTAATAAATATATTATATGTATATATTGTTACCATAGAAGATGAATACAATTGAGGAAAATGTTCTTTCATTAAAAAAAAAAATTGAAAAAGGAATTTTTTGGTATTTAGGAAGATGAATCTTTTTCCTTAAGCTCTGATACCATGAAAGAACATTTTCCTCAATTGTATTCATCTTCTATGATAACAATATATACATAGAATATATTTATTAGGAAGAATGATTCTAGGCTAATGTCCTGCTATTCTTATCCCCTAATATCTTTCTAATCAATGCATAATAATATCTCTACTTTATGATTATACAACCTACCATATATACTAAGATATTACATTAAGAACATTATTAATAGTAATTAAGAATATTATTCTAACAGTACTGACTAATAGATTATTTAATGTCGAGATGTTCAAGACATGTCTAGATCAGACTAATATAGTTAATACCAACTATTTTTATATATGTTTAACTTTACATCAGTATTTATTTTATTTACTTTGTATTTGATAAGTTTTTAGGTACTTTCTAACTAGTGCATTTGGAGATTTTCAGGTTAAGCATTTTTTCCAACAATGAATAACGTATGGTTGTCCATTTTCACGCTCACTTATATTGATGTGTCTACTCTGTTATTTCTTGATGGTGGTTCCATTGAGAACCCTTACCCGACCATTAGCCGTAGTATAGGTATTATTATGGCGTTCATAGGTTTATATGCGATTTTTCTTCTGTTGGGGTGGAGAACTTCCAATCATCTCTTATTATCCAAACCTTGGAAATGAAAAATCTAGGCATCTTTGGGTTTGATCTGGATTACATTGTTGTTGTTGTATATTTGAAATATTTGTTTGAAGACGAGGCATTATTCCAAAAAATTTTCTTATTTTTTCTCTTCTCATTTCAGTCACCTTTCGTAATACACAAGTCTAAGTTCTCAAAATATCAAATAGATTAGAGGATTGGTGTAGTACTTGTTAGAATAATATTCTTAATTATTATTAATAATGTTCATAATATAATATCTTAGTATATATGGTAGGTTGTATAATCATAAAGTAGAGATATTATTATGCATTGAATAGAAAGATATTAGGGGATAAGAATAGGAGGACATTAGCCTAGAATCATTCTTCCTAATAAATATATTCTATGTATATATTGTTACCATAGAAGATGAATACAATTGAGGAAAATGTTCTTTCATTAAAAAAAAAATTGAAAAAGGAATTTTTTGTTATTTAGGAAGATGAATCTTTTTCCTTAAGCTCTGATACCATGAAAGAACATTTTCCTCAATTGTATTCATCTTCTATGATAACAATATATACATAGAATATATTTATTAGAAAGAATGATTCTAGGCTAATGTCCTCATATTCTTATCCTCTAATATCTTTCTATTCAATGCATAATAATATCCCTACTTTATGATTATACAACCTACCATATATACTAAGATATTACATTAAGAACATTATTAATAGTAATTAAGAATATTATTCTAACAGTACGGACTAATAGATTATTTAATGTGGAGATGTTCAAGGCATGTCTAGATCAGACTAATATAGTTAATATCAACTATTTTTATATATGTTTAATTTTACATCAGTATTTATTTTATTTACTTTATATTTGATAAGTTTTGAGGTACTTTCTAACTAGTGCATTTGGAGATTTTCAGGTTAAACATTTTTTCCCAACAATGAAGAACGTATGGTTATCCATTTTCACGCTCACGTATATAACTATGCTTACTTTATTATTTCTTGATGGTATTTCCATTAAAACCCATTACAACGCTATTTCAGAGTTTTATCATGATGTCCATAGCCTTATATGTTGTCGTCCATCTGTTGGGGGTGGGGAGCTTCCCATGGAAATAAGAAGTATATCAAATATTTATCCATGATTGGCTCACTACTGGATATAATTGTGGGTTTTTTGTTACACCTTAGATCGAGGTCGAGTCAGTACATGTATTGGGTGTTTATGTGTGCATCTATGGGCACACTTTTTCTCATATTAATGATGAGGTCCGTCAGTACTGACCTCGGGTTATTCTATCCCCTCTGCACCCTTTGGGTTAGTTACTCGGTGAAAGAGTACGACTTCTCCTGGAGGACGTGGTTTGCCTTTTGCTTTAGTATTCTCCTTATGGTCTTCCGGGCATATATGGAGACCGAGGCTACTGCTGCACATGTTGAGAGGTATACATTTAATATATATATTTGTTAATTTTGAATTATTTTAAAGTAGTGTTAAAATTATTTTAATATATATGTTTTTAGGGAGATGGATGATGCTCCCCGAGATGATGCTCCCCGAGATTGATGTTGTCGACGTTGCAACAAGAGTCTTCATTTTGGCTCTGATTTCACGTTATTTTCATTTCTATTGTAATTGCTATTTTCCCTTATCTTTTGATTATGTTCATGATTGAAAAGATAAGTGTTTCCATATCTTTTGATTATGGTTTTTATGTTCAAGGAACTCGCTCTTATTTACTAGTACTAATTAATTTGAATGTTTTCTTAACATGATAATTTAAACACCACTTAAAAATCCATCTTGCCTCAATTTCACTTTTCCACAAATCGTTACGTTTTCTCTTTTCAAATCTAAATATCTCGCGATGTACAATTGATTTCAACGTAAAATTGCGTGGCACGCGTCCGAGAATGTCAATTTCGGTATTGGAAATTCAATTTAAAAAAATGGCGACCGGAAAATTCTTACCGATCGGACGAACCGACCGATAAGGTTTCGATCCGACCGGATCTCGTTCGAGATCGAAACCTTACGGTCGGTCCGATCGGACGATGCTTATCGGACCGGTCGTGGTGATACCGGACGGACCGGTCCGATAACAACACTAGTCACCGCTTCTCTATATCTACAGATTTTCTCTCTCTAAATGCGAGTGCCTGCTGCAGCCTCCAAAAAGACAAAACGAAATCTTCTTGATGGTGATATCTTCTCTATATCAATACCCCATTGTCTTTCTTCACAGAAAGAGATATTCTCTTCTGCATTCTTAATATCCACTCTCTTTCTTTTCTCTTCTTCTGGTACTTACTCTCTTTCTTTTTACATATTTGTTTCCTACTAAATGTTCGTTTTTTCCCTTTTAGAAGAACCGTACTGTTTGAGTTTTAGGTTAGGAGAAGTTGTTTGCTATATATTTTCCAGTGTTAGATCAACTATGGTGTGGTCATAAGGTCATAGCACGGCTCACTAGCATTTGGATCTTGAAGCTGCTTCAGATCGTACGACAAGCATCACCTTAGAAATGATTTATATGTAACCTTCGAGATTAGCTTTATTGATAATTTTCTTGAGTAGTCTTAGAACGGAGAAATTGTGATATCATTCCTAGGACGTTAGTTTTTGTTGTTAGCTGTGTAGTTACTGCTTACTGCTTCGAATTATCAGTGAAACCTTTATGGATTATTTAGCTTGAAACATAAAAATTGTCGTATCTATCAATGCTCATATCCTTTTTAGCTCTAATTTTTTAGTAATAAAAAGGAAAGACACATAGATAGGTTTAAAGTTCACTTGCATTTAGGTTTCCTTTTTTGAATGCCTGCATTATTCCAATTTTTTTTCTTATTTTTTCTCTTCTCACATCAGTATTTATTTTATTTACTTTGTAATTGATAAGTTTTGAGGTACTTTCTAACTAGTGCATTTGGAGATTTTCAGGTTAAGCATTTTTTCCCAACAATGAAGAACGTATGGTTGTTCATTTTCACTCTCACTTATATTGTTGTGTCTACTATGTTATTTCTTGATGGTGGTTCCATTGAGAACCCTTACCCGACCATTAGCCGTAGTATAGGTATTATTATGGCGTTCATAGGTTTATATGCGATTTTTCATCTGTTGGGGTGGAGAACTTCCAATCATCTCTTATTATCCAAACCTTGGAAATGAAAAATCTAGGCATCTTTGGGTTTGATCTGGATTACATTGTTGTTGTTGTATATTTGAAATATTTGTTTGAAGACGAGGCATTATTCCAAAAATTTTTCTTATTTTTTCTCTTCTCATTTCAGTCACCTTTCGTAATACACAAGTCTAAGTTCTCAAAATATCAAATAGATTAGAGGATTGGTGTAGTACTTGTTAGAATAATATTCTTAATTATTATTAATAATGTTCATAATATAATATCTTAGTATATATGGTAGGTTGTATAATCATAAAGTAGAGATATTATTATGCATTGAATAGAAAGATATTAGGGGATAAGAATAGGAGGACATTAGCCTAGAATCATTCTTCCTAATAAATATATTCTATGTATATATTGTTACCATAGAAGATGAATACAATTGAGGAAAATGTTCTTTCATTAAAAAAAAAATTGAAAAAGGAATTTTTTGTTATTTAGGAAGATGAATTTTTCCTTAGCTCGATACTGTGAAAGAACATTTTCCTCAATTGTATTCATCTTCTATGATAACAATATATACATAGAATATATTTATTAGAAAGAATGATTCTAGACTAATGTCCTCCTATTCTTATCCTCTAATATCTTTCTATTCAATGCATAATAATATCCCTACTTTATGATTATACAACCTACCATATATACTAAGATATTACATTAAGAACATTATTAATAGTAATTAAGAATATTATTCTAACAGTACTGACTAATAGATTATTTAATGTGGAGATGTTCAAGGCATGTCTAGATCAGACTAATATAGTTAATACCAACTATTTTTATATATGTTTAATTTTACATCAGTATTTATTTTATTTACTTTATATTTGATAAGTTTTGAGGTACTTTCTAACTAGTGCATTTGGAGATTTTCAGGTTAAACATTTTTTCCCAACAATGAAGAACGTATGGTTATCCATTTTCACGCTCACGTATATAACTATGCTTACTTTATTATTTCTTGATGGTATTTTCATTAAAACCCATTACAACGCTATTTCAGAGTTTTATCATGATGTCCATAGCCTTATATGTTGTCGTCCATCTGTTGGGGGTGGGGAGCTTCCCATGGAAATAAGAAGTATATCAAATATTTATCCATGATTGGCTCACTACTGGATATAATTGTGGGTTTTTTGTTACACCTTAGATCGAGGTCGAGTCAGTACATGTATTGGGTGTTTATGTGTGCATCTATGGGCACACTTTTTCTCATATTAATGATGAGGTCCGTCAGTACTGACCTCGGGTTATTCTATCCCCTCTGCACCCTTTGGGTTAGTTACTCGGTGAAAGAGTACGACTTCTCCTGGAGGACGTGGTTTGCCTTTTGCTTTAGTATTCTCCTTATGGTCTTCAGGCATATATGGAGACCGAGGCTCTTCACGCACATGTTGAGAGGTATACATTTAATATATATATTTGTTAATTTTGAATTATTTTAAAGTAGTGTTAAAATTATTTTAATATATATGTTTTTAGGGAGATGGATGATGCTCCCCGAGATGATGCTCCCCGAGATTGATGTTGTCGACGTTGCAACAAGAGTCTTCATTTTGGCTACAGTTTACGTTATTTTCATTCCTATTGTAATTGCTATTTTCCCTTATCTTTTGATTATGTTCAAGGATTGAAAAGATAAGTGTTTCCCTTATCTTTTGATTATGGTTTTTATGTTCAAGGAACTCTGCTCTTATTTACTAGTACTAATTAATTTGAATGTTTTCTTAACATGATAATTTAAACACCACTTAAAAATCCATCTTGCCCCTCAATTTCACTTTTCCCACAAATCGTTACGTTTTTTCTCTTTTCAAATCTAAATATCTCGCGATGTACAATTGATTTCAACGTAAAAATTGCGTGGCACCGCGTCCGAGAATGTCAATTTCAGTATTGGAAATTCAATTTAAAAAAAAAAAATGGCCCGACCCGGAAAATTCTTACCGGTCCGGACCGAGAACCGGACCGATAAGGTTTCGATCGGGGCCGGATCGTTCGGGGCCGAAACCTTACGGTCGGTCCGGTCGGGCCGTAGCTTATCGGACGGTCGATGGTGATATCCGGAACGGACCGGTCCGATAACAACACTAGTCACCGCTTCTCTATATCTACAGATTTTCTCTCTCTAAATGCGAGTGCCTGCTGCAGCCTCCAAAAAGACAAAACGAAATCTTCTTGATGGTGATATCTTCTCTATATCAATACCCCATTGTCTTTCTTCACAGAAAGAGATATTCTCTTATACATTCTTAATATCCACTCTCTTTCTTTTCTCTTCTTCTCGTACTTACTCTCTTTCTTTTTACATATTTGTTTCCTACTAAATGTTCGTTTTTTTTCCTTTTAGAAGAACCGTACTGTTTGAGTTTTAGGTTAGGCGAAGTTGTTTGCTATATATTTTCCAGTGTTAGATCAACTATGGTGTAGTCATAAGGTCATAGCACGGCTCACTAGCATTTGGATCTTGAAGCTGCTTCAGATCGTACGACAAGCATCACCTTAGAAATGATTTATATGTAACCTTCGAGATTAGCTTTATTGATAATTTTCTTGAGTAGTCTTAGAACGGAGAAATTGTGATATCATTCCTAGGACGTTAGTTTTTGTTGTTAGCTGTGTAGTTACTGCTTACTGCTTCGAATTATCAGTGAAACCTTTATGGATTATTTAGCTTGAAACATAAAAATTGTCGTATCTATCAATGCTCATATCCTTTTTAGCTCTAATTTTTTAGTAATAAAAAGGAAAGACACATAGCAAGGTTTAAGGTTCACTTGCATTTAGGCTTCCTTTTTTGAATGCCTGCATTATTCCAATTTTTTTTCTTATTTTTTCTCTTCTCACATCAATATTTATTTTATTTACTTTGTATTTGATAAGTTTTGAGGTACTTTCTAACTAGTGCATTTGGAGATTTTCAGGTTAAGCATTTTTCCCCAACAATGAAGAACGTATGGTTGTCCATTTTCACTCTCACTTATATTGCTGTGTCTACTATGTTATTTTTGATGGTGGTTCCATTGAGAACCCTTACCCGACCATTAGCCGTAGTATAGGTATTATTATGGCGTTCATAGGTTTATATGCGATTTTTCATCTGTTGGGGTGGAGAACTTCCAATCATCTCTTATTATCCAAACCTTGGAAATGAAAAATCTAGGCCTCTTTGGGTTTGATCTGGGTTACATTGTTGTTGTTGTAGATTTGAAATATTTGTTTGAAGACGAGGCATTATTCCAAATTTTTTTCTTATTTTTTCTTTTCTCATTCCAGTCACCTTTCGTAATACACAAGTCTAAGTTCTCAAAATATCAAATAGATTAGAGGATTGGTGTAGTACTTGTTAGAATAATATTCTTAATTACTATTAATAATGTTCATAATATAATATCTTAGTATATATGGTAGGTTGTATAATCATAAAGTAGGGATATTATTATGCATTGAATAGAAAGATATTAGGGGATAAGAATAGGAGGACATTAGTCTAGAATCATTCTTCCTAATAAATATATTTTATGTATATATTGTTACCATAGAAGATGAATACAATTGAGGAAAATGTTCTTTCATTAAAAAAAAATTGAAAAAGGAATTTTTTGGTATTTAGGAAGATGAATTTTTTCCTTAAGCTCTGATACCATGAAAGAACATTTTCCTCAATTGTATTCATCTTCTATGATAACAATATATACATAGAATATATTTATTAGGAAGAATGATTCTAGACTAATGTCCTCCTATTCTTATCCCTTAATATCTTTCTAATCAATGCATAATAATATCTCTACTTTATGATTATACAACCTACCATATATACTAAGATATTACATTAAGAACATTATTAATAGTAATTAAGAATATTATTCTAACAGTACTGACTAATAGATTATTTAATGTCGAGA
This sequence comes from Przewalskia tangutica, assembly GCA_029844215.1. Taxonomy (NCBI): domain Eukaryota; kingdom Viridiplantae; phylum Streptophyta; class Magnoliopsida; order Solanales; family Solanaceae; genus Przewalskia; species Przewalskia tangutica. Next base: position 1,452,635 of record CM056735.1, read on the forward strand.
TGTTCAAGACATGTCTAGATCAGACTAATATAGTTAATACCAACTATTTTTATATATGTTTAATTTTACATCAGTATTTATTTTATTTACTTTGTATTTGATAAGTTTTGAGGTACTTTCTAACTAGTGCATTTGGAGATTTTCAGGTTAAGCATTTTTTTCCCAACAATGAAGAACGTATGGTTGTCCATTTTCACGCTCACTTATATTGTTGTGCCTACTCTGTTATTTCTTGATGGTGGTTCCATTGAGAACCCTTACCCGACCATTAGTCGTAGTGTAGGTATTATTATGGCGTTCATAGGTTTATATGCGATTTTTCATCTGTTGGGGGTGGAGAGCTTCCAATCATCTCTTATTATCCAAACCTTGGAAATAAGAAGTATATCAAATATTTATCCATGATTGGCCCACTGCTGAATATAATTGTGGGTTTTTTGTTACACCTTAGATCGAGGTCGAGTCAGTACATATATTGGGTGCTTCTGTGTGCATCTATGAGCACACTTTTTCTCATACTAATGATGAGGCTCGTCAGTACTGACCTCGGGTTATTCTATCCCCTCTGCACCCTTTGGGTTAGTTACTCGGTGAAAGAGTACGACTTCTCCTGGAGGACGTGGTTTGCCTTTTGCTTTAGTATTCTCCTTATGGTCTTCCGGGCATATATAGAGGCGAGCTCTTCTTTGTTGAGAGGTATACATTTAATATATATATTTGTTAATTTTGAATTATTTTAAAGTAGTGTTAAAATTATTTTAATATATATGTTTGTAGGAGATGGATGATGCTCCCGAGATTGATGTTGTCGACGTTGCAACAAGAGTCTTCATTTTGGCTCTGATTTACGTTATTTTCATTTCTATTGTAATTGCTATTTTCCCTTATCTTTTGATTATGGTTTTTTATGTTCAAGGAACGATGCTCTTATTTACTAGTACTAATTAATTTGAATGTTTTCTTAACATGATAATTTAAACACCACTTAAAAAGTTTACCCTGGATAAATTCGTGGCATAATGTTGCAAAGGTTCACAACTGCAAAACATGAGGAGATCTATATGTTGTTCTGATCTTCCTTATATATCAAAGCAAAACCATTAAAATTAATATATATATATATATATATATATATATATATATATATATATATGAAATTCTGAAAGTCTCATAGTAAGAAAGAAATTGGGCACCTTAATTGCGATATTTTGCTTTAATTATATATAAAAAAACATTGACACACAATTTTCGTTGTTTGCTTTCTCAAATGTTGTTTGAACTTCACTTAAAAGGCTGCAAATACGAAAAAAACAAAGCGTTGATTTCGTAAATGGTGACCCAATTTCCTCTTTAATGTAAACTAAAGTTATTAAATTATTTCTTAAGTTTATTTAAATATGATCGCAAAAGTGATTGAGCTATTTTTGTGGTAACCAACTCAATTTTGTCTAGGTATCACGTTAGGTCATTAAGAGGAAACAAAAGAGACATTTTATATGATAGTTAGATAAATTTGAATAATTTTTTAACAAAATAAATTGTTTAGAGATTTGTTGATTGAGTCCGGTGTGTAAAGGGCACTTATTTGAAGCCAAAAATTGAAAGGGTTGTGAATTACACCATAAACCAAAAGGAGCTTATCGTGTAGTGCTCCACGATTTGCATCTGCTTTTAATGGACTCATTGTTGTCCGTTTGTGTCTCTCCAATTTGGAAAAAAATTAATTTTTCTTTTGCAAATCGTAGAGCCCTACCTGATTTGCAAAGAATTTTTCTAAAAAATAATTTTGCAAATCATGGAGGGTTCTACGATTTGCCAAAACAAATTATTATTTTTTGACAAATCGTGGAGCCCTCCATGATTTGCAAAACCAGTTTTTTTGTTTGGTTCTCCAATGTTATAAGCATAATGAAATAATAAAAATATATAGAAGGGTTCTTCTATGAAATTCTATAATGAGTTCACTTGATCAAGAAATGTATAATAAGTAGTACGTGTCTTCTTGAATTAAGCTCACCCACGAATGAAAACAAGAAAACCTCGAGTTATTTCAAACTTCTATGATAGTGAAGATGATGTTAACTGATGAAAGTGAGCCAAAATTAGAGCATGTGGCTTATTAAAATTGCAACACTAAACTGTGAAAATAGTTATTTTCCCTTATCTTTTGATTATGGTTTTTATGTGTTTGATAGTTTTTAGTTTTGGTAATTATATGTAGAAGGAGAAGGCATGAGAGTAGAAGACAATTCCTCTTTTTTTGATGGTAATAATGAAAACTTTAGAGATGTTATCCATCAATGATGTACCAAGAAAAATCACTAAGAAATTCAATACACGACGTAACATCTCTCTAAAAAACTATTTATTTCTTTTCCATTACTCATGAATACTGTTACTTGTGATAACTAATGGCATATTATTAGTGAACAACATTTAATTAATAATATAAACAGTCTCTTATTATGAATAATTTTTATACGGTTATACAATGAAAAAGGCACAAGATAAAGCTAGAACAAATGTGTGTGAATCAAACACACATCACATGACAAAAAATAAGACAGAAAATAACTACTATTAATTCTATAAGATTACACGAAAATAGTCCTCTAACGAGAACCCTTCAAATCAGCAAGGTAGCTGCTCCAACTCCTTCTTACGATGAGCAGGTACTTCGGGAGCACAATATGTCACGTATCTATAGAAGCTAAAACCTAAGCAGAAGCTCAAAACGAAAGCTCCAACTAACAATTTTACGTTCAACATGTAACCAAGAACCTGCATTACTAATCCCAATAATGCGTCTATTCCACCAATGTCATACGCTACGTGCAAGAAGTGGGCATAGATATAGAAATATCCGGTGCAGCCTATCGATATCTGTAGAGCGGTGTACGCATAATTGAACTCCAAAAGGTGATGCAAGATTGCTACAGTTATCATAGGAATCACCTCCATCATAAATTTCACCTTGGCACCAATTAACTGGAAAGGCATATCGCGATACCAATAAATAACATAATGCAGCACAACCACATGAATTATGGGGCCACCAAACATGACAATCATGTAGAGAACGAGGCAAATGGTGGAGCCTATTGGATCAAAAATTAAATTTATGAAGGCAAAGATCATGCAGAAAAACGGAACCTTACTAAAGAGAACCCACCATGCGTCGTTATAAGACATCATGAGAAACCCTGAAAGAAACATACTCAACATCTCAAACAAGGCTAAGAAAACACACTATCAAGCACACCAAGACAACAAAATTATCTGTTTGTATGTGATATAGATTTCAATAGTTCAAGTCATGAGACACAATATAAGTAATGTGTAGGTACAATGACTTACTAGGACCAGGTGGTGGTGGAGCACGGTCTTTATTCAAAAACACCATCTTAATCTTGTTGAAAAGAGAAAATACGGCCTGCAAGCTCTGCTCGCCCTTCTGATAGGAAACTCTTGCAAGTCCACGGGGATGGTCATACAGAGGAGAACTTGAGAGGAATCACCCATATCTGGTTGCAGATAGATACGTTAGCCTTACGGATTTTATGTACTGATTTATATTTTGCCGTCTTACAAGAATGAAAGAGATCCAAGGTTCACTAAAGGGGACAAAATTAAGGAGATCTAGTGATATGTTGGATGAAGGAAAAATATATTAATTAATTACCTGGGTCTTGGACGAAATCAAATCCCAGCAACCTGCAACAGTTGAGAATTGTTATCCTTTTTCCAGCAAAGGTTGTAATAAAGAGAATATATTTAGTAACACAATAGTTGAGATATATTTAAAGAGAAGTGAAAACGTGTCACACTATGAAACGTGTCGTATTAACAAAGTTAATGTACTAAAACTCAAGGTGGGATAGTAAAAAAAACAATTTCTTAATAAACAACCTAATTTTACAAAAGATCCCTTCTCTAAAGTCCGTTTAAGAAGTGCAGGGTTAAGATTAGAAACAAAAACTGAAATTTCCTAATATTTTTAATTGTTAATTATTGTGACTTGTAACACTTTTTTCACATATCGTTTCAAATATATAAATTTTACTTGGATTAAAATTACAAAATTTGACTCTCGAAATTCAAATTGTGCCACATAAATGGAAATAGATGGAGTATTATTTAAATTTCCTATTATAATCTACATACAATTCCAGCATAGAAACATAAGTGGAACTAAAATTGAGTTTATGGGTACTAATGGATTCTAGAGAAGATAATACTAAGTGAACATTTGGGTATGGTATATTAGAAGAAATAACCGTAGTACAAATATTGTACTTAGTTCGAGTGTTTTGGTATATATTCCGTCAATTCGAATATGTAAAATGAAATTGCATGCAATTACCAAAAAAGTTTTGGTATTTGTGGATGCAGGACTAAAACAAAGTATCTAGAGTGCAAATTCAATAATTTAACACATGAATCAGAGGTGAAAGTCACAAAAAAAATTTTGGTATTTATGAATGCAGAACTAAAACAAAGTACCTAGAGTGCAAATTCAATGATTTAACACATGAATCAGAGGTGAAAGTCAAGATCGGGGACCTAGTTATATCCAAGAGATGAAGCTTCAAATATCTTTCATAATCCAAGGAGAAAGGAAAATTGACGATGATGTCAAACATCGTATTAGAGTGAAATGAAGGCTCGCCTCTGGAGTGATGTGCGATTAGAATATGTCCCCTAGGCTTAAGAGTAAGTTTTACAGAGTGGTGGTTAGATCAACATTGGTGTATTTGGTGGAGTGTTGTATTCAGGGCACCATCGATCATGACTTGAATCTATATCCATCTTCGACCTCTCATTTCTTACACAGATGCTTAGCATAAAAATGATTCGGAGGTCCATGAGAAATCCACTTCATACCTTCGCTTTATCATCAAAGTCTCAAAGCCTCTTCGCTACTCCAAATGATTAGGGTGGATGTTCGGATATAAGAAGCTCCACGTCTGGTTAGTGTGTATTTCTTGAGGTCCTCCAAACGGCAAGCTACCTTATCCAGGTCCAATGTCGAAGAATAATATCGAGAAATTATCAAGTTGGTGTCTGAATCTGAATCTTGTTGGCTACGAAATCTTCTTTCGGATCCCCACCTTCCGATTCTGAAGGCGACATTGATTTATTGGGATAATGTTAGTGCGATTTATCTATTAAGGAATCTGATTCAACATCAACGCACTAAACATATTGAGTTTGATATTCACTTTGTTTGCGAAAAGGTTGATCGTGGACAAGTACGTGTTTTACATGTCCCATTCGCCGAAATTTTTACAAAAGGTCTTTCGCTGATTCTATTTGAAGATTTACAAGACAGTCTCAGCATACGCCGATCTTCTGCTTCGACTCCGGGGGTGTGGTAGAATAGGATAGAATATTTAGTCATAATTGTGTATATAGTAGGTATATATTTAGTCATTTATTGCCATTATTCTAGCCTAAGATTATGTTTATATTATGGATATATTTACTACCCTTTGAAATGAAATAATAAAAAAATCTTACAATATCAAGTGTTCTATAAATGATAATGTATTAATTGATAAGAGTAACTACTCAATATAATTTATTCATGCTAACTTTAAAGTATAAGTAATTGGGACTAACCCCAAAGAGCTAGCAATAATTAGTTTTCAAATTTAGCCCAACATATGGTAATTCTCCGATGAAGGAAGTTCAGATGAATCCTATTAGCTCCACCTAGCTCCATCCCTGTTAATAGTATCTTAGAATATTATTTTTGGATGCAAATATATTTAGACAAGAGTTAAATAACAAAATGCAGATAGATACATTAGCCTTTACAGATTTTATTCATAATCTCAAGAATCTTTGAATGTGCTCTGAAATTCTTTACGACTTCTCTCAGAAATGTAAAAATAGCTAGCAACACTGTATTTATTATAGTGCAAAGCTTCCCAGATAAGATATTCCTATATTATTCATACTGAAAAATCCTATTTGGACACAAATAACAGATCCTAAACAAATTGGTTTCCTACTCACCAATATATTATACATATAACTCAAGTGATCATGTTCAGTTAGAGATTTGTGATCTGAAATTAACTTCCAAAGGCTATATAATCAAAATCCTATGAGCAAAATAATGGCACTACCCTAATTGAAGCAAATTCAACCCTTAAATAAACGTTACAGATAATTAGTCCAAAATAAAACTTTGCTTGGATAAACACAATGAAGGTCTGAAAAATTTAAAAATTATACAAATTGCGAATCAATCATTTATTTATATAAAGAAGGGAAATTGCAGAAACCATGAACCAATGTTCAACTTTTTTTCTTCTAATTTTACTTGGAAAAAAATTGCAAAGAAGGAAAAATATATTAATTAATTACCTGGGTCTTGGACGAAATCAAATCCCAGCAACCTGCAACAGTTGAGAATTGTTATCCTTTTTCCAGCAAAGGTTGTAATAAAGAGAATATATTTAGTAACACAATAGTTGAGATATATTTAAAGAGAAGTGAAAACGTGTCACACTATGAAACGTGTCGTATTAACAAAGTTAATGTACTAAAACTCAAGGTGGGATAGTAAAAACAATTTCTTAATAAACAACCTAATTTTACAAAAGATCCCTTCTCTAAAGTCCGTTTAAGAAGTGCAGGTTAAGATTAGAAACAAAAACTGAAATTTCCTAATATTTTTAATTGTTAATTATTGTGACTTGTAACACTTTTTTCACATATCGTTTCAAATATATAAATTTTACTTGGATTAAAATTAAAAAATTTGACTCTCGAAATTCAAATTGTGCCACATAAATAGAAATATTTGGAGTATTATTTAAATTTCCTATTATAATCTACATACACTTCCAGCATAGAAACATAAGTGGAACTAATATTGAGTTTATGGGTACTAATGGATTCTAGAAAAGATAATACTAAGTGAACATTTGGGTATGGTATATTAGAAGAAATAACCGTAGTACAAATATTGTACTTAGTTCGAGTGTTTTGGTATATATTCGCGTCAATTTCGAATATGTAAAATGAAATTGCACGCAATCACAAAAAAAGTTTTGGTATTTGTGGATGCAGGACTAAAACAAAGTACCTAGAGTGCAAATTCAATGATTTAACACATGAATCAGAGGTGAAATACAATATCGGGACCTAGTTATACCCAGATGAAGCTTCAAATATCTTTCATTATCCAAGGAGAAAGGAAAATTGACGATGATGTCAAACATCGTATTAGAGCGGTATGTGAAATGAAGGCTCGCCTGAGTGATGTGCAATAAGAATATGTCCCCTAGGCTTAAGAGTAGTTTTACAGAGCGGTGGTTAGATCAACATTGGTGTATTTGGTGGAGTGTTGTATTCAGGGCACCATCGATCATGACTTGCATCTATATCCATCTTCGACCACTACTCTCATTTCTTACACAGATGCTTAGCATAAAAATGATTCGGGGGTCCATGAGAAATTCACTTCATACCTTCACTTTATCATCAAAGTCTCAAAGCCTCTTCGCTACTCCAAATGATTAGGGTGGATGTTCGGATATAAGACGCTCCATCTGGTTAGTGTGTATTTCTTGAGGTCCTCCAAACGGCAAGCTACCTTATCTAGGTCCAATGCCGAAGAATAATATCGAGAAATTATCAATGTGGTGTCTGAATCTTGTTGGCTACGAAATCTTCTTTCGGAGCCCCACTGTCCGATTCCGAAGGCGACATTGATTTATTGGGATAATGTTTGTGTGATTTAACTATTAAGGAATCTGATTCAACATCAACGCACTAAACATATTGAGTTGGATATTCACTTTGTTCGCGAAAAGGTTGATCGTGGACAAGTACGTGTTTTACATGTCCCATCACGCTATCAGATCGCCGAAATTTTTACAAAAGGTCTTTCGCTGATTCTATTTGAAGATTTACAAGACAGTCTCAACATACGTCAATCTTCTGCTTCGACTCCGGGGGTGTGATAGAATAGGATAAAATATTTAGTCATAATTGTGTATATTGTGTATATGGTAGGTGTATATTTAGTCATTTATTGCCATTATTCTAGCCTAAAATTATGTTTATATTATGGATATATTTACTACCCCTTTGAAATGAAATAAAAAAAAAATCTTACAAGTAATGTATTAATTGATAAGAGTAACTACTCAATATATATTTTCACTAAGTTAATTACGTTAACTGGCAAAAAATCCAAAACCAACATATATTTTCACATCCACTGATTTGCATAAACTAATTAACCAATCCACAAACTCCAGCGAATTGCAAAGTGCTGAATAACAAACTAAACAAACAATCACTGATACGAGCAAATTCCAACGAAGTTTTACCAGCCACATTTAATAAGGAAAACACAACAATTACCTGATTAACTGTCCCAGAAGAATGTCCATTTGGTTCACTGACATGCGGTGCACTAGACGCATCATTTGGTACTGATGGTCTCACAAAATCAGGAATGACAAGATTTATTCCAGAATTAGCTTGTTGAAATTGAGATATAATCACTAATTTGTTGCTTCTGCTAAATGACGGCGAGCAGGGGAGGGGTAAGTCGAAGGCGACGGAGAGGTATGGTAATGCGACGACGAGCTGGGGAAAGAGAATGCGACGGCTAGGGAAAAAAATTGAAGAAGATAGAGAGAAGGGCTTCGCGTGTGATGAAATGAAATGCCCTAAGTGTATTCAATTTGGGGATATTAAAACAAAAGAGCCGTCGCATTAGCCTTGGAGAGCCGTCGCATTAGATAGGCTAATGCGACAACCCAGTTATCCGTTGCATAAGACGATTTAAGCCGTTGCATTAGCATATCTAATGCAACGGCAACAAATTACAACGTGAACCCGTGGCATTAGCTACATCTAATGCGACGATTCTACTACTGGCGTCGCATTAGCCCAATACAAGCCGTCGCATTAGGTCATAGATGTAGTAGTGAACTAGAAAGAGAATTTGGGAAGATAAGGAAAAATTTAAAAGAAAAAAAAGTGTCGAAATCGCGGATTCCGAAAGTGTTAAGCGGTAAAAGTGTAGTTGGGAAAGGAATTTTGCCCTATACCATGAATCTTGGATATTAGGGAGAATTCGGATACCCCTATGTTCCAATGTATAAATGGCGTGATCAACTCGTGAGTTGTATTGGATAACATAATACTAGTATGAGAATGCATGCACAAAAGGACAAGCTCAATTATGGGAATATAAGTATCAGGAGTAGTTATTTTCTCTATTCAAGCAAGTTGTTACTCATATAATAAAAATACATCAACGCACTCCAACCACACTATTCATCAACCCTACTCCCTTAAGTATGCACTTAACATTTTAATCCTTTAAGTTGGCCAAAAGTTAATACTTTTAATCCCCGTCAAATATTTAACAATTTGTGATCGATAGATTTGACGGAAATAGTGGGAAAAGAAATATAACCATAGTACATATATATCAAGAAAGTCTCATAAAATCATAAGCTTTGCAATGCAAAAAATTGCACTAGACAATAAAAAGAAAGTATAATGGTGGGAGAAGTGACACTAGCATCGGATGTGGGTAGGAATAGATATAGCCCCCCTCATTATTGCATCGCGTAAGGAGTTTTTCGGTACGGAGGTCCGTTACGAAAAATTCAAACGAGTCAAAATTAATTGAAACAGAATTATCAGTGATAAATTTTCTCACATAAACTAGATTTTTGATGATGTTTGGGCATAAAGAATATTTTTAAAAGAGAAGTATAGATGCGGTGATGTGGTAAATGGTAAGAAAAAAATAGAATGCAAAAAAAGCATTCAATATGTTTTCTTTCTCGGGCCCAACGTTCACTGTTTGTCCTTGTAAAGGACAACTACAAGTCTACAACCATCGCTTTCTCACAAAAATTGATGTCAACTCTATTTCTTCTCTGGCACTCTTCGGCTAGTGATGAGACAAACTTCATAAATTGATTTTTAATACATTTTTTATGAAAGAATAATTTAGTGAAGGGCAAATGGGTCAATATACTTTTAAAGGATATTTTCGTAATCTAATTTTATGTTAATATATTATATAATAGTTCTATTTCTTATTTGTAAAATTAAACATAAAATTCAGATAGATTGATACTGCCTTGATTTTTTTTTATTAACATTTTTTCATTATTTTTTGAATTACGTTCCTAACACGTATAACAAGAGTTTACCGTTTACAAAATATATTAGGAGTTTTCTTTACAAAACATATACGAAATAACACATGGTTATCATTGGCGATGTGTACCTTCTCCTTGCATGTATTCCATGTAATGATATGGTGAAGGGCTTGATGTAAGCGTGAGTGAACTTTAAATAGTTTTGCCCACATCGCATAATGGACGTTGGTTCTTGATGTTGGAGAAGGTAAGGGCAAGATGAAAAATGTTCTTTGAGATACACATAATGAAAGAACAAGAGGAAGAATTAGGGACTAGAAAGAGAATTTGGGAAGATAAGGAAAAAATTTAGAAGAAAAAAAAAGTGTTGAAATGGCGAATTTTGAGAATGTTAGGCAGCAAAAATGTAGTTGGGAAAGGATTTTGCCCCACACATATGATACCAGGGATAATTCGGATACCCCTATGTTCCAATGTATAAATGGCGTGACCAACTATAAAAAGAAAATTACTTATAATTGATTCTGCTAGAATTGATTCTGGAACAATTAATTCTGCCAGAATTGATTTATGTTTGGATGCAACAATGTAAAAATGACTCTTATAATTAATTTATGTTTGGATAGTTTTGATCAAAATTGCTTTTGAATGTAGAATTATCAAAATGGACATACATATAAATAAAAATTATTATACATATAAGTATATGGAAGTATGTAAATAAAAATTACAAATAGATAATAAAATTTAAAGTGCGATATATTACTTAAATATTAGTAGAATATAATTACAATACTAATTTTAAGTGCAAATAGTATTTAAATATTATTACAATACTAATTTTAAGTGCAAATAGTATTTAAATATTATTACAATACTAATTTAAAGTGTAAATAATATTTAAATATTATTACAATACTAATTTTGCATGTGATTGCAGACTAAGTCTCGAACGTGATCCATCTCTGATGAAGAAGCTACATTAAAAAGTTATGATTTGCAAACCCGTTAGAACGCCTAAAATTAGGAAGGTGATATTGTTCACATCTGTACGGACCAATGTACCCAATTGGTGTTGGATAACCAGAATTTCTATACTTGATAAATTTATATATTTGATTTTTTTAATTAAAACAGAACATGAGTAGTATATTTGATTTTTTAGTAATTATTTTTAGATATTTAAACAGGGTAATGAAAGTTGTATATATGAATTTTTTTAAGTAATTATTTCTAGATATTTAAAGAGGGTAATGAAAGTTGTATATTTGATTTTTTTTTAGTAATTATTTGTAGATATTTAAAGAGAGTAATGAAAATGGATACAATTGTTGATGAAAATTAAAGAGGGTAATAAAGGAAATGGTAAAATTTAAATTTAAATCAATGCCAAAATTGATTCTGCCAGAATGAAGCTACAAATTTTTGCTTCTGCCAAAATCAATTCTGGAGACCAGAATTGATTCTGGCCAGCCAAACATAAATAATTTATGATTTTCACAAAAGTAGGTACCCAGAATCAATTCTGAGTACCCAAAAGCTAATCCAAACATGCACTTAGTCTTTTATTTAAGTTACTAACATCAATATAGGCTATAAAACTTATTGGACCATTAAAAACTCTAAGTTTAAGCTTAAAATAATATGTTAAAAGATGAAACTATGAAAAAATATAAGAAATGTTTATAAATTACATTATAAATAAATATTTTTATGTACAACATATTTTTAAAATTGTATACTGTAATTTTGATTGGTTTAATATTTTTTTTAAAATCAAATCAAATCAATTATGCTCGGATTTTTTTCAATACCAAACCAAGTCGAAACCATCAATCAAGTTATTTTCCCGATTTGACTTGAATTATCAATTTAATATGATATAATATGATAAATAAAAGATAAAGAAGAGAAAATTAGTTTGGATATTGTTTTAATAAAAAAAACAAGTGAGTTGATGATTCCTTTTTTAAAATGTCTGGACAACTGTACATAATAGTGTTAGGATTTGTGTTGATTTTTTTTTACCTTATTTGGATTCCACAACAATTATAATTTTAGTTTGATTTTGTTTACCTTATTTTTAATACATTTCTGATGAAAGAATAATTTAGTGAAGGGCAAATGGGTCAATATACTTTTAAAGGATATTTTAGTAATCTAATTTTATGTTTGTGGCTTCTCACTTTTAGAATATTATATATATATATATATATATTATATAATAGTTCTATTTCTTATTTGTAAAATTAAACATAAAATTCAGATAGATTGATATTGCCTCGAATTTTTTTTATTAACATTTTTTTCATTATTTTTTGAATTACGTTCCTAACACGTATAACAAGAGTTTACAAAATATATTAGGAGTTTTCTTTACAAAACATATACGAAATACCACAGATGTGTACCTTCTCCTTGCATGTATTGCGATAATGATGTGGTGAAGGACTTGATGTGAGCGTGAGTGAACTTTAAATAGTTTTGCCCACATCGCATAATGGACGTTGGTTCTTGATGTTGGAGAAGGTAAGGGTAAGATGAAACATGTTCTTTGAGATACACGTAGTAAAAGAATAAGAGGAGAATTAGGGACTAGGAAGAGAATTTGGGAAGATAAGAAAAAAATTAGAAGAAAAAAAAAGTGTCGGAATCGCGAATTCCAAGAATGTTAGGTGGCAAAAGTGTAGTTTGGAAAGGATTTTGCCCCACACGTATGATACCATGAATCTTGGATATTAGGGAGAATTCGGATACCCCTATGTTTCAATGTATAAATGGCGTGACCAACTCGTGAGTTGTATTGGATAACATAATACTAGTATGAGAATGCATGCACAAAAGGACAAGCTCAATTATGGGAATATAAGTATCAATAGTAGTTATTTTCTCTAATCAAGGAAGTTGTTACTCATACAATAAAAATACATCAACGCACTCCAACCACACTATCCATCAACCCTATCTACCGACAAAGAACCTTGATAGGGAATATCGATAATTTTATTCGCCGTGTATATAGATTCCTATGTATAATATATTTATCATATTTAGTATTTTGTAATTATGGTAGAATTAAAATTATAAAAAATTTATATTGTATATCTATATATATATTAATATTAAAGAGAAAGATTTTAAAAAAATATATATTAATACAAGATATCCCCAAAACCTGAATTTTTCTTTTGACACACAGCCGTTGCTCTCATACCTTTCTCTGCGTGTCAGAGCAGAGCAACACTGTCCCTCCCTTTTCTTTGTCCAGAGGTCACTATTGCCTATTGCGCCAGTTGTGCTGCTCTCCCTCCTTTTCTCTTGTCCTTTATCCAAGAATAAAATACTTAGCACTACTGAGTTGTATTAGATAACATAATACTAGTATGAGAATGCACGCACAAAAGGACAAGCTCAATTGTGGGAATATAAGTATTGTTATTTTCTATTCAAGGAAGTTGTTATTCCTTTTGTTATTCCTAGTGAATCCCTAGAAGCCCGAGAAGTATCTTTCATGGATAAATTAATTACTCCATTGCATGCAAAAATCATTTTATTTTATCTGCGCAATAAATAAAGTGACAATCTTGTAAGAAAAAGAATCAGGATATAAACACAGCAACAATCCTTGTAATATTTCAGTAAAGACTGTCACCACATATGTTTAAACCCGCGACGTCGGAATGATTGTACGCGAATCACCTTGCCACTTAACAATTCTGTCTGTGCCCACATATTTTCTCTCTCTAAATAGGTTAAAAGATAAAACTATGAAAAAATGACTAATTATTTTCACATAATCAGAATTATTTTCACTAATTCAAATTATTTGTAAAACACTGGTTGCAACTTCAAGGGGAATTAGGCCAATTTTCATTTGGTGCATGACAACTAGTAATTCATCAGATTATTAGTAGTGCTAGGGAGTGATTCCTTTGTAAAACCAAAATTCCAATTTTCACTAATTTTTTAATCACATCCTCTATTTTGGGTTACTCAGTGAAGACACAGTACTCGGTGACAGTAGTAGTGCAGTAGAGTAGTAGTGATAGTACTATTACTATTTTCTGCAGCAGAGGGAAAAAGCAAAGCAGTAGGTCTGCAGCCTGCAAAAAGACACATCTATAGCCTGGAATATAAGTATTTTAGTAGTAGTTATTTTCTCTATTCATGGAAGTTGTTACTCCTATCCCGGAGAAGTACCTTTCACGGATAAATTTATTACTCCATCCTTTAAATGCAGGCAAAAATCACTTTCTTTCAAAAGTCAATTATTATTAATTGTTTTTTTAATAATTATTAAAAATGTGAATTTGTTTCTTACCCTCTACCCCTTTTCCCACCCCACTCCATCATCAATTTTTTATCTCATATTTTTTTTTTATAAAAAAAAAGGGTCAAGTTAGGCAATTTGAGTTATGACCCATCATTTAGCCCATTTTGACCCGCCCATCTTAGCCTATGTAAGTTTGGGCGGGTTGAACATTGACTCATCTACAACTTCAGCTCATCTTGGCCCGCCCAACTTTAGCCCAAACGACTCATTTGACACCCCTACTCCTACTGAATCCCTATCTCGGAGAAGTACCTTTCACGGATAAATTAATTACTCTATCCTTTAAATGCATGCAAAAATCACTTTTTCTTTTAAAAACTTAAATAAAGTTATATTGAAACGAGTGTCTTTGTTCATATTCCTAAATTTTGGGATAGAGTTA
>CM056735.1:1475000-1600000 GCA_029844215.1 Przewalskia tangutica
GCTGAGGAGACGTCCAGAGTCGGAGAGTGGAGAAAATTGTGCTTCAAATAATGCATCCATGTTTTCAATCTACGCCAGACAAGAGGTTCAGTGGATAATTAGCATTAGATAATACAACTTAAAGAAGAAAGAAAGTGGCAAAGTGCCATCAACCATCACATAAGAGAGATGATGTAGAACCAATTTTTTATGGAACCAGAGACATAATATCTTATACCTGCTTAACAAAATAACTGAACTTCCTTCTGAATTGCTCTAGTACATGCTGCACAACCATTGAATGATCTGCTTGACCTTTAGCTACCAAAGTAATCTGGTGCTCAATGAAACTCCGTATGTCAGGCAAACAGAGATCAGAATCTATGCATTGGTAACCTCTTATCAAGCTGATACCCAGAGGAGTCGGAACCAATCGTCGCCCAGCTTGTACCTGCATTCGAATCGCCAAACTCGTAAGTCTAATTTCTAGTAAAAGATTGTTTAATGTTGACGGAACGAGAAAATGACAATAACAGTCCCTTATGTTTGTGGGTAGGTTAAAACAGTCCCTTAAGTATGCACTAAACATTTTAGTCCTTTAAGTTGGCCAAAAGTTAATGCTTTTATTCCCCGTCAAATATTTAACAATTTGTGATCGATAGACTTGACGGAAATAGTGGGAAAAAAATATAACCATAGTCCATATATATCAAGAAAGTCTCATCAAAACATAAGCTTTGCAATGCAAAAAATTGCACTAGACAATAAAAAGAAAGTATAAAATAATAGCAGAAATTAACCTAAAAAAGCTACAACGACAACAACATACTCAGTGGAGGGTAGGGTGTACCCGGACCTTACCCCTACCTTTGAGGGGTAGAGAGAGGCTATTTCCGATAAACCCTCGGCTCACTAAAATCTGCACCAAACTCTAGAAAGAGGACAATTGGAAAACAATCTGCATATAGCAAAACCTGGACATAGTTTCGTTCGCATATGTTGTTAATATGCACAGAGATTGACGCATCTGTTCCAATACCGTGTTTCTCCATCAAAGAGATCAGCTCACTTTCACTGAGATAATCTGGAGGCGAAGTGTTCCCCTAAAAGTTCCAAAGCAAAACCAAGACACGGCGTTTAGTCAACTATTTTTGTTTGCTAATACAATATGTTTTAGTCAATTTATAGCAAAAGGGCAGCCCGGTGCACTAAGCTCCCGCTATGCGCGGAGTCCGAGGAAGGGCCGGACCACAAGGGTTAATTGTACGCAGCCTTACCTTGCATTTCTGCAAGAGGTTGTTTCCACGACTTGTACCCATGACTTGAACCCGAGGTCACATGGCAACAACTTTACTAAGCATCTAATGATCCCCTTCAATAAAGGAGAGCCCAGTACACTAAGCTCCCACTATGCACGGGATCCGGGGAAGGGCTAGACCACAAGGGTTTATTGTACGCAGCCTTACCTCACATTTCTGCAAGAGACTATTTCCATGGTTTGAACACATGACCTCTTGGTCACATGGCAGTACTTTACCAGTTACTCCAAGGCTCCCCTTCAATTTTTAGTCAATTTATAGCAAAAGAAAGAATTAAAATGGAGCAAAATGGATACTGAGGATTCATAACCGATCCTAAATAGCTTGGAAAGGCTAGTTGTTACATCTTAAACAAAGACCGTCACTTTACTCCAAAGCTGAACAACATATGAGAAGTTCAATTGGACATATTATGTGATACCTCATCTAGTTCAACTTTAGAAATCTCAATTTTCTCTCCTGTAGCAAACTCAGGAAGATTCTTCTCACTAATAGCCAACCATGGCATAATAGAGGTGAATCCTTTGACTGTGGCAAGCTGCCCAACGCACTGAAATTGCTCACCACCACTTTCGAATTCAACTTTTATCCTGAGAACATACCGAATTTTATAAATGACTTGACTTTTCATCCAGAAATTAAGAATCTTAAAAGACAAGCAACAGTCATCTATGCTTGGCACGTACTGTGAAAGTAAACAAGAAAAGAAAAACACTAAAAGCAGGATTCTGAATCTATAATATGAATATAATAGCCTGTTTTACCAAGCTTTTCTAACACCAAAAAAGTAGCTTCTTCCCAAAAGTACTTTTAAAAGTTTGGTCAAACACTAATTGCTGCTCAAAAGTGTTTTTCAAATTGATTAGCCAAACACAACTTGCTTCCAAGCAAAAGTACTTTTTTGAAATCACTTTTCAAAATAAGTTGGTTTTAGAAGCTTGGCCAAACAAGCTATAAGATGTTCATCAAGAAATAAAGATTCAACCTTCTATATTTGCAATCTGGAGAGAGAGTTCCCAGAAAATGCTGGCAGATGTACTGGTAAAGTTTCCATGCATCATTCCCCAAACTATCCTCACTCGCGGAACGCATCGGAGTTATTGGAGGGTGATCGCCTGCATCAGTTCCTGCCTTTGGCTTATTATAATTTTCAGTTAACAGCTTTTGCGCGTAATTACCAAATACAGGATTATGCACCAATGCTCCCAGTGTTCCTCTGAAGTCAAAAGAAGAAGGATATGCTGTGCTTTCTGTGCGTGGATAGCTGAAAGAATGGAAAATAAGAAAAAAGCCAAAAAGAGGACGATTTTGTAAACTGCATTGAAGTTTCAAGTAAAAGTTTTCAATGTGTTTGTCATACTTGTTCAATGAGATTCTTTTTTAGCATACAATTCATCAACATGTAACTTATTTTATAGATAAAGTTTTTGAACAAATAAAATCTCTGTACCTTGTCTGATTTTAAGTTTTAATTCTGTCTACAAAGGATTGCATCCCTTGGCGAGTTCTAATGAACTTTTATATCTTACCAATCAAACATCATTTAGCATCATCAAAATTTTCTTTTATCAAACAGTCAAAGTGAGGTGTTGTTAATAAAAGAAAGAACGAAACGTGCACCAAGCTAGTGCAAAAATACAGCAAAAAGAAAAGAAAAACATGTGAAGACTGAAGTACCCTCTCTTCATTAGTCCAATAAGGGATGTCACAAATGTTTTCTGTTGCCATTCTAAGGAAACAAAACATTACAGTCAGGAAACAGAGAAGAAAACCTGATAAAACCTTGAGTGTACAAACGCTCAGCTAATTGCATAGTCAACTGGGGACCAAAGCCCAGTGCACTTGAAGCTACCTGGAATTGTCAAAAAAATAAGAACCAGAAGGTTTAAATCCAACGACTGTAAGAAAAAATAAATTTAAATCATAAAGAGAATCACGTAAAGTCTCAATTGGACTTCTGAGTGCGAGGTTTTAGAAAGACAACAAAATATAGACCCAGCCGATGGTCTATGGAAACAGCCTCCCTACCTTGTGAAGGTAGGGGTAAGGTCTGCATACACTGGGTTTGTTGTTATTGTAAAAAATACTGACCCATAGTCCCATATACATGAAAATTCAAAAGATTGAACTTAATTTCTTGCACACATAAAGGGCATCTTATTACTTGAATCCAAAACATTTGCACAGATGCTCCCAAAATGCCGCCACACCCGTGTCGGGTCCCTTCAAAATTGCATTACTTTTGGAGGATCTGACACATACCCAACTGCATTTTTTGAAGGATCCGAGCAGCATATATAAAATACATCAATGAAGAAAACCGAGGCAATTTAGGCATACCAAGAAAAAAGTCGGAAATCTAAGGATCTCTCAATAATCGTAAGCCGAAGTAAAATAATTGGTAGAAAGCCTAAATTACTAACCTTCAGAAGATTTACTGTGTTTAGACCAGAAGGGCGACCTTTGGATTCCAGCTTTTCTGATACACGAAGAACTCTCATAGTCCCATCCTCCATTATTCTGTTCCGAAACATCGCAGCAACCTATTTAGAAAGTATTAGCAACAGAGGCATGGACTCAATACTTCGGGACAAAACTATTGAAGTGTGTGACCATCTCATCTAAAAGCTTAAGCTGTTAGGGAGATCCTTTTATTATTTAATTATATTCTCAACAAAACCTCATGATAGGTCAAAGTTGGAGGAACTCACATCAGCATCAAACAACCTGTTACGATCCCATTCTAACTTGAGTTCATACCCCTTGTACATTATGTACGGATGCACCATCCAAAACTTTTCTGGCTTGAACATAGTGATTTGCAGGTAACGATCCACACAGAACCCAAGCGTAGGAGTTTGACATGGCCCATAGCTGAAATTACAAATAGGAAATGTGTTTCATTTAAACCCACTGATTGCAAGAGTTCTTGCAGTGGAATCATTATACTCCTTAGGATTAATCAGAACAACAAGCAAGTTCCCTTCACCAATGATTAACAGTCCAACAACTTCAGTAATATTACAGGCCACCGCAAGATACCAATAACAGGCTTAACACAATTAAAGACTAGGCAGGAACTTGCATAATATGGCTTCAAAATGTGTGAACTAGTGTATCCCCCATACAAACTAGTAAGCTGATCAAAGTAAATGTTATCTTCAATCCTCTCACCCTTCAGTATCTTTACTCTGTCACTCAAAGAAGATTTTTCTATCTCAAATGGCACAACAGTCAAGTTGTGGTTATTTCCCACCAAAAGTGAAATTGCTACATGTGTTTCCTCCTCCGCTCAAGACCAGACTCAATTTCCAACATGCAATAATACTACAAATGTCTTTCTAGAGTTAGGTGGGGTACCTTTGATAATGCTTCTGGCTCCAAAGGGGATTGAATCAAGAAGAAAGGTGCAAGACAAGAAAATTGACATGTAAAAGCAATTTTCTTCTTGATGGTTGATATTTTTACGGACGGTGAAACTCACAGAGACTTGGGGAGCAAAAGATTGATACAACATAAGACGGTTGAAGAATGGACATTTTATAGCAAGTCATAACTCATAAAGAACAAGCTTGTTTATAGATAAAATAATAAAAATAGTCCCTTATGTTTGAGGGTAGATTTAGAAAAGCCCCTTAAATGTATCCCTGAACAGTTGTGGTCCTTTAAGCTCACCGAAACTGAGAACTTTTGGTTTCTGAAATATTTAACGACTCTGGTTGTTAAATTTGACCGTAACCGTGAAAAAAAAACGATTTAACCAGAAACTCACATGTTGAGGTGCATTTTTTGCTTATATTTGGCCTATTTCTATTTGTATGGTGCAGTTGCTGAGATTTGATGGAATTTTCCTAGTGTTTCTGGTTAAATATTTTTATTTTACAAGTTTTTGTTAAATCTAACAGCCAGAATTTGTGACTAAAAGTGCTCAATTTTGGCAAACTTAAAGGAGCAAAAGTGCTCATGAGTATATTTAAAGGACTTTTTAAAACCTATCCCAATATATAAGGGATCATTTTTGTCATTTTCTCGTTGTTTTTAAGTAGCACTTATCCACCGGTAAATAACATTCAAGTACAATTGAAGACTAGACAAATAGTAACAAACCACGAAAAAAATTATGTTGGGTCTCACACAACCAACATTAGTTGTGTGAGACTCCTCTCAAATTGTGACAAGTGGAATACGAGGGCCCACGGTGATCTTATTAGTGAAAGTTTTTCAATTTCATACCCTTCTTTCTTCCCTGGACGGCTGGACGTCAAACCATCTCACATTCGACTAACATTTGTCACCGCCTCCGTCTAATTTGCCGGCAAGATCTTGTTCTTCTTATTTTTGGGTCTTTTATGCTTTAGCTATC
Source organism: Przewalskia tangutica (assembly GCA_029844215.1). Classification (NCBI taxonomy): domain Eukaryota; kingdom Viridiplantae; phylum Streptophyta; class Magnoliopsida; order Solanales; family Solanaceae; genus Przewalskia; species Przewalskia tangutica. The sequence goes on from CM056735.1 coordinate 1,480,662, forward strand.
TCTCAGACATAAAATCTCACACACACACACACTCTAATCTTCCCAAAATCCATTCTAGTCCAATTGTTTTGGTAACTAAGCACAACGCCACCCCCGCTAGCCAAAACTCCAACCGTTATCCACCTTAGCACAAAGCAATATAAATACAAACTAAAAATTCTAAAACAATATTTAAAGCCAAACAAATTGCACTTAGTTTCTAAGATATTCAAAAACGTGATTTTAAGACATTGAAAGAAAAGAGTTAAAACATGTTTATCCATGTCAGGAAAAGATGATGAGAAGAAGTGCCAACTCGACAACAACAACAACAACATACCCAGTAAAAATCCCACCACGTGGTCCGGGAGGGTAGAGTGTACACAGACCTTACCTCTAATGAAATCAAATTATACATATAGTTATTCTATAACTTTTATGTATTGTATACATCTATATATATAGCAAAGAAAAAACTGCAAACAAAATGAAAATAAATAATTTAGTGTTTTTTCTTTTCAATTCTGAAATATTTGCAAAAAAAACTGTGAGATAGAGTTTGGTTAGTTTATGGTGGGACACGGCTGGGGTTTCTGTTGGGTAAAGGGTGGTTTGAGGTGAAGGAATAGTTACAGAGAAAGAGAGAATAGTAGAGTCAGGTGGGTGAATATTTTTTGTTTATTTTGGGGGCCCACACTTCACATATGAGTCCCTCACACAACTATTATGTGGCATGCCTCACACATAAAAATTTCTCACAAACCACAGGAAAGAAGACGGAGAAAAAAAAAACTAAAGCCTCTATCATGCTTTGTCAAATACAAGAACATAAAGCAGAACTTCAGTTAGAATAATAAAGGTACTGTGTGATAGGCAAACAATAGGAAAAAATGGAGAGAAATTACGAGATAACCCTTGCATCAAGATTGCCATATTTCCCATTGAAATAACTAGTCTGGAAACGTGTAAATGCAACTCCAACTTTCAAATCAATCTCTTGGCGTGCATCTACAGCCAACGCCTCGTCTCTGTTGGGTTCGGCAAGGCTATTCATTGCCTTCATAATATCTTTTTCAGTAACAGAAGAGAATCGAGCACGGTATATTCTTCTGCCATCGCTTGTGTGAAATCCAGTGCTCTCTATAACTGAACCAATAAGTATAAAAGCAAGATTAAAGAATTACCAAAGAAAGTTTCCGAAAGTTTCCAAAAAAGCAGAGCTAAAACAACCTAAGATTCAAAAAGTTGACAAATGGAAGTCCTATCAAGTGATATTGGTGCAGTTCATCAATTTATCTACAGATAAAGTTCTAACATCGGTGCCAACTTTTTAAAGAAATTTATCTACAGATAAAGTTCTAACATCGGTGCCAACTTTTTAAAGAAAAAGCCGTTCCACAGCACAAAAAGAGTAAAGGTGGAGGATATTTTTGGGATAGATGTGATTCCTGAATTTGGACAAACAAACACTTTTTCTTGGCAGTTAGTAAAGGAAAAGGACTTATTAAATAGAGCCCAAGGAATCTGCATCATTTCAAACAACAAACCATACATTAAAACTGGAGGTGTGATTAGTTATTGAGTTTCCTCTTACTATCTCTTCCTACTACTTATTAACTGCTACGATTCAACTCCCTGTTCTAGCAGGAAGCAAACTCCACCTAGTCTCTCTATCCGTACTTCTTTTTCTCACGTATTTCTAGTTCTTTCCACTTCCCAGTCTTTACCACTAATAGCCTATTCTTATATTGGAAAGTGTTTTTTGGTAAAAGTGTTTTTCGAGAAAATATTTTTAAAAAGTAGCCGTTTGTGTTTGGCTAATCAATTTGAAAAGCAGTTCTGTTAATATTTGAGCAGCATTTCATGCTTGACCAATGTTCCAAAAGTGCTTCAGGGAAAAGGGACTTTTATTAGCTTCTGCTATTACTCAAAAACACTTATTTTTCCCTAAAAGCTTGGTCAAACACTCCAACTTCATTAATAAGCACTTTCTAAAATTAAAAAAAGAAAAAAACTTGGCCAAACAGGCTATAAATCTGTACCACGTCAGTTAGGCAAACAATGCTCAAAATTCTCATTCCCAGCTTATTTATTTGGGATAGCTTGAAAATAAGCAGTGTGTCATGTTTGCTTTCCATATGTCTAAGCCTAGTCAATCTATGAGTGTCACCATTGTAGCAAGTATTTGCCTGCATTGAAATAATAATGTCATGATCAAAGAGTACCTTCAAAGCATATATTTTCTCCTTCGCGATCACAGTCCAACCATAGTACCAAATGTGAGCAACCACGAGCTTCCTGGCTTAGATGCCTACAAATATGAGCCTTGTATCCAGAGGTCAGTCAGCATTTGCTATTTTAAACATGAGAACAAATAAAGATACAGATTCATTGTAATATCTCATCTAAGGGAATTTGTAGTTGAGAAACTAGCACGAGTTTTAAGTTCATACATATATGTGAAGACAAATCAATGACCCAAATTGGTAAAAGGAAAAAAGTGAAAAATATACAATTGTATCCACTTTTATGTTTTATGATTCCGGCATTACTGGAAGTGAAAAGCATGACAAATTTTCACCAACATGAGCGGCTTATATGCTTGAAACAAATGCACCCAGCTGCATAGAGATGATCTTAACCAAAAATATGATAAAAGCTATTCAAAAGGAAAAGTCGCTGGTAACTTTAGTAGACAAGAACAAGGTGAAGTAGTACCTTTGGGTTAGTTTCCTTCTTAAGTACCGGTGCCTGGAAAAGATCTGAAGGATTTGTATTTGTCCAATCTTGAAAAGCTGCTGGAAAATCTATGCTAGATTATCAGAGACAGAAAATTCAGATTGAATACTAGAACTAACCAAGTAATTACGAGTTTAAATAGAAGGAAAGCAATTGCTGGCAGCTCAAGCAATGGACTTTTAGTTAATGAATGTTAATGATCTGGGATAAGAGGAAACCTGAAAACATGACCAATCACTGAAGTCACTTTATAATGTGCACGTGATCCAAGAAACATCGCATCGAACTCATGGACTTCTGTACTACCCCTTCGTGTTGACATCTGGGACAAACAAATAACAGAATTGCATGAGGATTTTTCTATTTTTTGATAATGGTAACGTTCTATATATTAATAGGTATACTACACAAACTGTAGAATCCCCCAGAATAAGGTAAAAATTACAATTTACAAGTAAAAGGAAGCCTTCCTATCTATGTTTCTTCTTACATGCAGTCTAAAACATCAGAATATCTCCAGTTTCTACTAAACATTCTTGTTTACACAAAAAATAATAAAGGACTACGCAATTCATCTTCAACTTGTGAATATTGCACTGCTTGTCCTCCAAACACCTCTGATTTAAGTCCATGAATTAAAGAAGCCAAGATAATTAAGTTGCTGGTGTAAAGCTAGAAGATTTACAGAAGAAAATAGTGAGTTGGAACCAGACCTAATTTGGTATAAGTATGCTTCTATTACGTGAACGTTAACAGCCCATCAAAGGGAATGAAGATAACCAACCAGTAATACAAACAATTACCTAAAAGGTACTGCTCAACACATTTACGTGAAGTACAGGAATCTCAAGAAGCATATTCACCAATACTTAGTCCTTTAACAAAAGCCCCCTTTTTCGTTAATTATTTTTATGGGGAGAATCAAACTAATTCTTTGAGCTACAGAGATTTGTTTTTGAAAAGGTTACAAAGCTCTCCTTCAAATATCCCACAAATAAAGGTAGGTTGGAATTGGTGAAAGTTTGAACGACTTTGGACTTTTAGAATAAGGGAAATTAAATTGGAATTCAAACTCAGGGCTTAACAACGCCTTCAGCAAAGAAATTGTGAACCGCACTGACCAAGTTGTCAACAAAAATATTCCAATCGGTGCTTTCCAAAGAGAATAATGACATGAAAATATGGGAGGAATCTAATGAACTGAAAGCTGAAGCCATTAAGGAGCGAGCAGAAAATAAACCTGCTCTATGCATTAACATAGAGCTCAATCACACTAGACAACTGAAAGTTATTGATACTCCACAAAACATTTTATTTTAAGAAACTTTAATGTATTTCAGAATTGTGAACAACATCAAAGATGCCACAACTCATGGACTTCTGTACTACCTCTTCGTATTGACATCTGGGGAAAATAAATAACAGAATTGCATGAACACCTTTTTTTTTTATAATGGTAACATTCTATTTATTAACAGGCATACAATACAAATGTATAGTCCCCAAAATAAGGTAAAAATTACAAGTAAAAGGAGGCCTTCCTATCTATGTTTCTTCTTACATGCTGTCTAAAACATCAAAAATACCTTCAGCTTCTACTCAACATTCCTGTTCACACCAAAAAAAAGTATAATTCTAATTCGTAAACGTTAACGGACCATCAAAGGGAATGAGGATAACCAAGATAACATACAATTACCTAAAAGGTACTCTGCTCAACACATTTACGTGAAGTACAAGAATCTCAAGCAACATATCCACCAAACCGGTGCTTTCCGAAGAGAACAACGACATGAAAATAAGGGAGGAGTCTAATGAACTGAAAGCTGAAGCAATTACAGGACGCACAGAAAATAAACCTGATTTATGCATTAAAATAGAGTTCAATCACACTAGACAATTGAAAGTTGTTGATACTTCACATAACATTTTCAGAAACTATAATGTACTCCCTCCGTTTGAATTTGTTTGTCTTAATCTGTTTCAAAAAGAATATCACTTTCTATATTTAGTAACTCTTTACATCCTACATGGCATATTTAAGACCACAAGATTCAAAGACCAGTTTGGTACATATACACATCTTTAGTTTAAGACCACGAGATTCAAAGTCTTCTTTATTTTCTTAAACTTTGTGACGAGTCGAACTAAGACAAGCAAATTGAAACAGAGGGAGTATAAGATACTCCGAATGACAAGTAAATCATTTAAGGTAAATAAAGTGGGCGACCAGTTCCTGAAAAAGGTAATATGCACAATCTTTTCAGAATGGTGAACAACACAAAAGATGCCACAACTGGTTGTCAAAGTAGACTGTGAGTCGTGCACCATTACCAGTTGTGTCTCTAGAAAAATGGTAAGTTTTTCTCTAATGTTGTAGTTGACACCTGAGGAAACCATTAAATTCAATTTTCAAAATCAATTCATTTTGAGACATTTTAACCCAATGTTGCAAACACCCTCCTGTTCTCTCTTTCTTCTTTTACTTATACTTTTAAATCCTTTAGAAAACAAGAATAATGACTATTCCACTTACAACCAAATTCCCCACCCACCCTCCCACCAAAATTCTCACTAGTTTCAGACTCAATTATTGAATCTGAAATTTCAGAAAATGTACATTCCTACCATTGATATACTAAAGCCTCTCTTATAGTATACATTCAAAAGCCCCAGACAAAATTTTATCAATTAAAATGTATAGTTCAGTTAGTCAACCGAGCTACCAAATCCCTACACTAACTTACAAGCACAGTGTTAGTGTAAAAAATATTTCTTTATGAGCAAAACTGAATCAAGAATAACATAAAATTTCACAAATATTAAAGATCAAAAAAATAAATTTTAAAAAACCAAGAATTTGAATAAATAAAGAAAGAAGCATACTTGAGCACCAGATAAAACTGAGGCAATTGATAAAGCAATGCTAGGCTTCTCTGCTACCTGTAAATTAATGGAAGCAAATACATTTTATTAATTTTAGTAATGATGAATTTAAGAGTGAATTAAGCAAAAGGGGTAATAATTTGTCATACCATGAGAACTTTTGGAGCCATTTTTGCAGCAAATATCTCAACTACGGAGTTTCACAAATGAAATATATGACCTTATCAGCAAAAGGGTCCTTAAAAATCTTACATAGAATAGTAGTGAGCCGTAGCCCTCAATCCTCACATGCTTGGCTAATTTAGAGAAGAAAAAATAATTACTTAACCCGTTCCAATTTACATGATTTAGTTTAACTGTTACAAAATAAAAAATAAAAGAAAATTATTGAATCTTGTTATTTAAAATAAGTCAAAAATATTTGTATATCTCATTAAACGTAAAAATTAAAGTTAAATTATTATCAAATAAGTAAGTGTGTCATTTTGAGACAGATTAAAAAACGTGTAATATAAATTAAAATAGAGGGAATATATTTTAATTACCATTACTAGGGGTTTACAAATGAAAACGACAAACCGAGGCAAACTGGAAAAAAATCCAATTAATGATTTGGTTTGACAAAGACCATAATTGTTTTTTGGTATTATATATATATATATATATATATACTTTCTAAAATTATTTTATACATGAAAAAATATTTATTATGTGTCACTTGTAAGTATTTCTTTAACTTTGTCATAGTTTTTGTTTCTTGATATCCTAATACCAAGTTAGAACTTAATGAAGCTTAGCCCCTAGGGTCACAGACGAATTGGTAAGTGGCAAGGTAATTGGGGTACAATCACTCCGACGTCGCGGTCGAATCAGGTGTCTTTGTGATCTTTCTTTGAAATATTCTGAGGTTGTTCTTTGAATTTATATCCTATTTGTCATCTCAATGCGCGCCACTCACATATCGACTTCGGGACTTTCCCCTCGTCGAAGAACTTAATGAAGCTCAAAACTCTTGGTGCGCATGTGTTTTTCATGTTGTTGATGAATTCCAATGTACATGTTGCATTCTTAGAAGATCCATTAATTTCTTCATCTTCCTCTATTATTAAGTACTTGTCTCATGGTAGCTTTTTAGACTTGCTGCCTTGCCCTTGTAAAATAGCCCATTGATGGTTCTTTCGTCATGCAACTTCGTCAATTTTTTATGACAAGGTTAAGTTGCTAAACTCTAAAAGTTGAAACTCCCAATATATTATATGAATTTATCTTCTTTTGTGGCTTTATGATACATAGTTTTGTGGAGAAAATATCCAAATGCAAACCCTTTAATTACACACATTCGGCATATTATTCCCTTAACATTTTAAAATTGAAATGTATACCTTTTAAGTACTAATGTGGCATAGAGATTAAAAGAAGGACTCAATTTCCTTCCATTTTCCTCTGCTCAACTTCGACCCCTCGACGTTACAAATGTCAGAAATAAGGCAAAGCCAGTCGAAATTGACAACAATAGACGAATCAAGAACACAATTTATAAACAGAGCTTCGACTCTCGTTTTAGACACCAAAATAGAAGCAAGAGTGTAATTTGTGAGGCACGAGAGAAAAAATTGCAAGTTCATTTTAAGAGAAGAAACTATGAGAAAAATCGTGAGAATTTTTTCTTTCTCTCTTAAAATAGATATAGAGTAACAACAACAACAACATACCCAGTAATATCTCACAACGTAGGGTCTGGAGATGGTAGAGTGTACACAGACCTTACCTCTATCTCGGTAGGTAGAGCGGTTGATTAGGGCCCTCACTTAAAGACAAAGATAGTCACAATCAAAGATAGTCTATGTGATAAAATTCAAATCTATAGATGATATAAATGAGGTGTTTTTTCACATGCATAGTCTATGCTAACGAATGCACTATAAAGCAAAACAGAATCTCATATGCTAGGATGCTCATACAAATTAATATCACTCAGCCCTTGCCAGAAGAGATTATGGTGCAGGATCCACATGGGAAATAATCTTCAAAGTGTTGATTATGACTGGAGGCCTAAATACTGTGATAAATGCTAATAAGTGTCATGTTCCACCTGTTATACCTGTTAGAAGGGAAAGAGAACCTCCTAAGAAACTGGAAATCTAGAGGTGTGGTTCAGGCTTTTACCCTGAGAGGACAAGCAACTGCTACTAGTGATGTACCTAGAACTTCTGTAGCTCAGCAGGCAAGTCAACAGGTCTCAGTACCTCAAGATCATCATAATGTGCATACTATTAGACATATTTTATATACACTTTTTGAGTCATTTTTAGTTATTATTTTACTCATTTCGTTTGTGTTTAGTATAATATTAGGTCTGTTTTTCTTTCTTTTAAGTAACAGCGATCCTAAATGGAGAAATGTCAAAAAGAAGATGAAATTAGCTTAATTGAGATGAAATTGCACACTAAAATAGCCAAGAAATGAAGTCTAAGAAGTCCCGGAAAGTATAGAAGAAATCAGACGAAGTCCAGGCGAGAAAATGACAAAAATCAAAAAATCTGGGCAAGGACGTGGCAGGCGCCGAGGCGGAAAAATCACAATTTTGGGCCGAAATTTGACTCGTTTTCAGGGTCCGCAATGCAATTTATCCCACCTATAAAATCCCTAAACTCTAACCTCATTATTCATCTGGGATCTTACATCTCACATCATACTTTGGAGAGGAAAAGGAGGCTACAACACAAGATTGGAGACAACTTTGATTCAAGTTTCTTTTCTTTTCTTTGTTTTTATTTCATTTTATGTTGGTTCGTATTAGTTCTTGACATGACAATGTTTAGGAGCTAATTACTAAATTAGGGATTTCCTTTGAATCGCTTGAAACTCTTATTCATGAATTAATGCATTAGTTTGGTTTCCTCTTCACTTGATTAAGATTTATTCAATAATTGGTATGAATATTTGATAGTTAACTGATCACTAATTATCATAATCTATATGATTTCGAATCAAGAACCGAGAGAAGAGATTTGGATATGCTGTAATTGAATAGACATAGGTTAAAATCGCGGACGAAAGTACTCCGATACTTGTGTAGCATTATAGGTTACTGTTCTTAATCCTCCTGGTAAATCCTATCATAGAAATATAGAAGGGTTCTGCAGTGGGGTTGAGCGATTATATATCCTAACCGGAATATAAGACAGTCTAGTTAACCGCTATCTTAACGTAGAATAAGAAGTCATTCTAGTTGTATTAAGGATTGAATAGAGTGGAAAGTCGAGGATTTTGGAAGCCTTATTTCTACCATAACTGATTTAAACCAAAGTAGTATAGTGCTTAGTTTATTTTCTGCAATTACTTAGTTTTAGTTATTAGATAAAAATACAAACAAATTAACATTCACCAAATAGGAACTAAAGCTTAGATGTTCAGTACTTGATAACCAGTCTCTGAGGACGATATTTGGTCTTACCAGACTATATTACTTGTGACGATACTTGTGAGCATTTGAAAAATCACTAACACATACACATAAGAGTAGGATAGCCACAGTAATGAAATCAAGTGGTGAACACTCAGCTGCTCTACTAGAACAACAAATCCCAATAACAAAAATAGAAATTATAATTCAATTTAAGTTATTTCTTATTTTAACAAAAGGTCTGTAAAGTCCCAAAAAAATTAAAGTAATATAATTTTTTTTAAAAAACAAAAAAGAAATAAAATAAAACACTCACCTTAACTTCCTCATTTTCCTCCCACTCCCCCACATTCAAAAAAAATATGTGCAACATGCACAATCTACATAAATATACACACACAACACAACACACACATATACTTAGTTATATAAAATACAACAAAAAGGTGAGTTTTCTCACTCAAATTCTTAGTGAAATCCTGTATTTTAAGTTCTATACATGTTAGAATATAATTTGGGTGTTAAAAGAAAAATCATGAACTTTGATTGTTTAAACAACTAGTTCGAGTCATAAACTTTACGAATTTGTTTTCCTGAGTTATACTTATTATAATTAGATAAAAATTTGTATGCTTGTAAATATCTCCGTTACCAACAAATCGAACCAAAGAGGAAATGAAACAGACTTACGGTTTAAGAGTTATCATAATTTAAACTTTCTGCCACAAATTTGAACGAAATTTGGAAAGACAGAATTACAAACTGTTTTACTTGAGTTGTACTTATTAGAATTAGATTAAAATTTACATAGTTGTAAATATATCTGTTACGGACAGATCTAACCAAAGAGGGGTTAAAACGGACTTACGGTTTAAGAGTTATCATAGTTTAAACTTTCTGGCATAGATGTGGACGAGATTCGGGAAGACAGAACTTAATGAACTGTTTTTCTGAGTTATACTTATTAGAATTAGACCAAATTTTGTATGGTTGTAAATCTCCCTGTTACGGATATATAGTGCTAAATAGGGGATAAAAACAACATACGGGTTGAGAGTTATTGCATTTTAAAGTTTCCGCCCCGGATCGATTGAAATCCGTAAGGCAGAGGGTAAAATGGTAAAACTGTAGCAATTGCTACAGAATGTTGATTCAAATGAAAGTCACAGGTTTATCTTTTCTCGTCAGTTTGACACCTTACGGGGATTGATTCAATTTACGGATAAGAAGTTAGGACTATTTTAAGATAGTACCTTATTTTACAAAAATTCTGTCGAGACTAGTTACATGTGGCTGTTTTGCGAATGAATTTATACTAGTTACCCAAAGTATTTTCAAATGAAATCTGATACAGTGAAAAAACCCCGTGTTACCTTCGTTACAGTGTAAGAAACATCTTAGTTGAAATTACGGTTGAAGAGTTATAAACATTACAAGTACGACAGGCAGAATATAAAAAAAAATTATTTATTTGACCTTCTGAAAATACAAAGTGAATACGTGTTCACAAATTTGTAAAGGCATCGGATCAGGTTATACGCCACAACAAATATGTAAAGTGATTACGTGATCACAAATATGTAAATGCATTTGTAAATACATTGGATCGGGTTGCACGCCGCAACAAATGTGTAAAGTGATCACAAATATGTAAATGCATTTGTTGCACGCCGCAACAAAAACGTAAAGTGAATACGTGTTTACAAATAAAGCATTTGTAAATGCATCAGATCAGGTTATACGTCGCAATAAATGTAAAAATGAAAAAGGAAAATATCTTAACGTGTTATACTGGATAAACAAAACATTAGTTAAATTAAGAATTTTCTATAAGGAGTTGAGGGTAGATTGTATGATAAAGGTGTTGTAACCTAATATGTTTTTGCAATATGCTTATTATGTTATAATGTGATTGTACTTAGAATATTGTGAGGTTACTTTGAATTGCAGGGTGAGGTTCTCACTCAGGCCCGGATGGTAGTGCTGACTCTTTATTTAACATATTTCAGGAAAGCGCGATAGAGGAAAAGCTCCGCAACAGAGCTAGCGATCGTCCCGCAGCCTCAATGTCCCACCAATCCATTACTTCGGATTTGGTGAAAGTTATTTTAGACTAAGTATGTTTAAAGAACTAAGTGTCGTTATCTCGGGGAATGCCTCACATGAAATTGTTCTTTGTAAACTTCGAATTGCTTATTATATATATTATTTCCGCACTTAAGTACATGTTTAATTTAGGAAAAAAAGAAGTTAATGATTCGCCTGGAAAATGGATAGTTGTCCAGGTGTCATCACGCCCTAAGGAAAGACTTTAGAAAATTCGGGGCGTGACAAGGTCATTCTTTTTAAAAATTAGAAATCAAAATTAAAAGAAAATAAAATAAAAATCGGATATTTCGGATATCCGAAATTAAGAAAATTGTGATCCGTATACGATTCGATTTTTTTCGAATATCCGATCCGAAATATCCGAAACTCAAAAAAGTGGATTGAATATCCGATTTTTCGGATTGGATCGGCCGGATCGCGAATCGGATCGATCGGATCGAAATGAACATCCCTAATAACACTACAACTATCATTTCATGAGCGTAAGTAGGACTACGTTCGACTACCTACTACCCCTCAACCCTAATATGTGTCCTCCAAAACCTCATATTTATGGTCATGTCCTTAGTAAGTTGTACACGCGTCATGTCATGTCTAATCACATCCCCCCAAAATAGATTTAGAGTGTTTCCAAATTATTAAACTGGAGATATTTGTATATCCCCTATTTTATTTAGGGAGAGTTTTGTAAGCCTACTATATACATAGTGAAGATTTCTAGACTAAGGTCTAGACCCGTGGGTTTTTTTTATTTGGGGTTTTCACGTAAAAATCTCGTCTTCAGTTTTTTCATCCAAGTGATTACATTGGAAGATATCCGAAAAATCTGAATATGCTCTGTGATTGCAGTTGTGGCTGATCATTCACATCATAATTTTTTTTAGGGGTGTCCATCCTATTTTTTCCGCTAATATTAATCCTGAAGTGTAATTGAATTACTATCCTTTATTCCCAACAAATGGTATTAGAGCAACCACATTATGGAGACGGATTAAAAATGAAGGAATCATCGTCGATCGACGGTATGTTCAAATTACACGAACAATTTGAAAACGATTCAAATGTGAAGCGGGTCTAGTTGAATCTACATGTGGGTTGAAGGGTGAGATTTGTAAGGTCCACCCCATGTGAAATATAAAAGGCATCAATAATTATTGATGAAAAATGGTAGCTTCAAATTGTAGGTGTAAGACTGCAAGCATTTTGATTGGTTGAAGTTCTATCATTTTATTTCCAATATTTGAACTCATAATCTCTTAATCACATTAATCGCATGACATCAACGTTATCAGTTACTTTAAGACTCTCTTTCAAATCAATGATGAAGAAGAAAAAGAAATAAGTACATGAAGAAAATCAAATACTCTATTGGATCCTAAAAACACAACAAAGGAAAAAAAGTAATTGTTTTTCAAATGCACACATGTCACGCGCGTAGTATACACTATTCAACACATATTTGGGTGTGACTCTTCAAGAGTTCAAGGGATATATATTATGGGTTTAAAATGTTATATAATAGGTAGTTTAATAACTTTATTGTTATAACATAATTTCGTAATTTTAATATTAAAAAAATTAGTGACCATGAGTGGAACTAACACTTTATATGAGCATGCATGCAAAATAATGACGAGCTCAATACTGGCGGATAAATAATTTTATATAATTTATCCCGTATTAAAAGCTGTAATTTATTAATTGTGACATTTGTTATTTACATTTTTAATCCTATCATGGATAATTTACACAAAATTTCATCTATCTTTTAATTGCATGCAAAAATCTTTTCACGAAAAATTATTTAAAAGTATGTCAGTGCTTCATGCAGAAGAGTAGAACTTATTACGTTGCTCTTTTTCCGTTTATATTTTTGTTTTTATTTAGTCTCAGAAGTAGTTTTTTTGTATTTCTCTATTAGTGAGAGTTTAGTGCACCGAAGTGTTTTTTTTTTACCATTGATGATCATCTACGTCAGATTCCAATATTGTTATTTCATTGGCTTTATGAAATATTTAAGCTAGTAACAAGAAAACCCTCTCCTTGGCTAGTCTTTTTTATAACTAAATATATTATTAATCATAAGTGAAAACATTACAAAACTACAATTAACAAATTGGCAATCTAACAAAAGATTCAATCAAAACAAAAACCTGAGCATAACACCAAACTGTCAATCTAGTAGTATTTACATGATAATTTACACAAAATTTCATTTGTTACCCTATCATGGATAATTTACACAAAATTTCATAATCTAAAAGTACTAAAAGATAAAAGTAAGACTAATTATTTAATTACATGACTATATATTGAAGAAAAAACTAAATAAAATTATGTTTTTTCACTGTCTAAATCAATGTAAAATTAATAGTACGTAGTTATAGATATCCAACATTATTGTTATTCCTAGTGTTAGAATTGAATATTTTTGTTAGTATTAGTATTGATTTAGTCTTAATTTAAGTTAATTACTAACATTAATATAGGCTATAAAACTTATTGGACCATTAAAAACAGTAAGTTCAAGCTTAAAATAATATGTTAAAAGATAAAACTATGAAAAAAATATAAGAAACGTTTATAGATTACAATACGTAGAAGATAAAATTGATCAAACAACAAAGCCCTTAGTTATAAAACAACAACAATACAACAAGTGACCCATGAGGTAGAATTAGTGTACAGAAGAAGCGCGGGACCATGGTCGCGAGTTCTATCCTGCATAAACCTTCTTGGTTGAGTCATCACACATGGCTTGTCAAGTGTGGTTTACATGGCGGCGTGGTTTGCGTGCTATCGTCGATCAGGAGTTTACCACATGCACTCGAAAGAGTAGCGGCTGCGGGTTCCTTCGTCAACAAAAAAAAAACAATACAACAAGTGTTATCCCATATTTAAACAACAATTATTCAACCATATTTTAGTTTTCTTTTAAATGATCACACGATGGACGAGCAAATTCACTAATTAAACAATAAAACGGGTCATTAAGTACATGTTGCAGTTTACCGATCCATGCTTACTATAACATTTACCTCTAATTAGTTTTTAGGTGATCTGATAATAAAAAAAAATTACACTAGCAATCACTGCATATTAAATAAACACACCACCACTATTTTTATAAATATTTGTCGTGTCAGGAATATAATCTGAACAATCTTTATATAGTGGTATAGGTAGAGTTCAAACATATGTGCCAACTTAAATTTATCATTAACTATAATAAATAATGCAATTTGATTTAAACAATGATTATGATGTAGTCTAACGTGTTTTCCTAACCGATACGAGGAGCAACTATGAGAACGATTCCTTTGTTACATTGGATTAAATTTCAATTTCTAAGAAAATCAAAGACGTGAGAACCCGAATGACCAAGTCTACTATGTCACATAGAGAAAAATATGTTTGTTAAAATGGTGGGAGAAGTGACACTAGCATCGGATGTGGGTAGGAACAGATATAGCCCCCCTTATTATTACATCGCGTAAGGAGTTTTTTTGATGCGGAGGTCCGTTACAAAAAATTCAAACGGGTCAAAATTAATTGAGACAAAATTATCTGTGATAAATTTTCTCACATAAATTAAATTTTTTATGATGTTTGGAGCATAAAGAATGTTTTTAAGAAAAAAGTATAGATGTCGTGGTATGGTAAATGAAAGAGTTTTGGAATATCTTCCTTTATTAATGCTATTCTATCATCTAATAATAATACATTAATACATTTTACTATGTACCATATATACATATGATTCTCCATAATTATATCATTAATAGGAATTAATAATATAATATTCTAACACTCCCCCGCAGTCGAAGCTGGAGGAGGGCGAATGCTGAGACTGTCCCGAAATTCTTCAAATAAGATCAGCGGAAGCCCTTTTGTGAAGATATCTGCAATCTGATGTCGTGTCGGGACATGTAACACTCGCACATGTCCGCGAGTCACCTTTTCACGGACAAAATGAATATCTAACTCAATATGCTTAGTGCGTTGATGATGGATTGAATTTCCGGATAGATAAATTGCACTAATATTATCACAGTATACCATAGTAGCTGTCGGAATAGGACAATGAAGCTCAAGTAAAATATTCCGAATCGGCGTAGTCGGACACAACATTGGCTACCGCGGTGTTGGCCAGCCTTTGGGGCGTGATACGGTGGGTTGCCTTTTGGAGGACCATGATATTAAATTATCAGGAAGGCGCGATAACAGGAGGTGGGCGTGCAGTGTATGGACATCCTGCCCAATCTGCATCTGTGTAGGTGACAAGCTTGGTCATGGAAGAAGGGTACAGATGCAATCCATAATTCAGAGTGCCCTGAATATATCGTACAATACGTTTGAGTGCATGCATATGTTCTTCCATTGGATTGTGCATGAACAAACACACTTGTTGTACTGCATAGGTAATATCTGGCCTGGTGAATGTGAGATATTGCAAAGCTCCTGCCAAGCTGCGATACAATGTCGGATTGGCAAAAGAGGCTTTGGATATGGCACTCAATTTTGACTTGGTATCTACTGGAGTTGCAGAAGGTTTGCAAGATGACATTCCAGCCCGTTCTACGATCTCTGATGCATACTTCTTTTGGGAAAGAAATAAACTACCTGCATGACGTGTCACCGCAATTCCTAGAAAGTAGTGAAGTGGACCAAGATCCTTCATAGCAAATTCGGAACTTAGCTGGGTCATGATATTCTTGCGAAGAGAGTCTGAAGAGGCTGTTAGGATAATATCATCTACATATAAGAGAATATAAGCAGTATGATTACCCTGGTGATAAATAAATAGTGAATTATCCGAACGACTGTTTGAGAAACCCATGTTGAACACAAAATCTGCAAACCGCTTGTACCAAGTCCTGGGAGCCTGTTTGAGGTCATATAATGATTTTTTAAGTAAACACACATGATTGAGATATTGAGAATCTCTGTACCCCAATGGTTGGTGCATGTATATAGTCTCACTCAAGTGTCCATGTAAGAAGACATTCTTGACATCCAATTGATGAAGTAAACATCATTTTGAGAGGGCTAGGCTGAGAACAATTCTGATGGTTGCTGGTTTAACCACTGGACTGAATGTCTCGCCGCAATCTAATCCCACATATTGAGTCTTGCCATCGCCTACAAGTCGGGCCTTATGCCGCTCAAAAGAACCATCAGATTTCTCTTTATGCCTAAAAATCCACATAGAACAAATTATTGTCGCGCCCTTTTCCGGCCGCGGCATTTTCTAGCGAACCCTGCTGCTCAAATTAAGGTTAGAAAAATAAATAATAAAAGTGCTAAAATGTTTAAAGGTGCTAAAGGTGCAAAAAGGGCTAAAAGAAAAGAAAAATGCTAAAGGGTTCGCGGAGTCGCCACCTAATTAATTTGGGTGAATTAGGACACCTAAATGTTTAACTAGTTTAAAGTAAACATTAACTCCATTTTATGGTCTGCTAAACTTAGTGAGATTCTGGGTGAGGGTTCTTTATTAATCTAGAGGGAAGGGGTCAGGCACCCTCTAAGATCCGCTAACTTGCGGTTGTCCTGCCAAACCTAGGGTAATTATTATGTTAGAGAATAATGCGTATAGAATGCTTCAAAATATTTTATAAAGAGGAGAAAAATTTGTAATGCTGATGTTATAAAAATATATATAGGGCTTTAAAGTGTACATTTGTTTATAGATATAGGCAAGGTTGGTTTATGATCAAAGATATGCTTTTTTTAAAATCCAACATGTATGACGTAGTGCAAAAGGTAATTTTTTTTTGTAATTTTATGATAAAGAAGGCTATTCGACATTCATATTGTGCTAATAAAAGTACTTTGTGAGAAAAGCAATTTATTCTATCATGTTAGTTGCGAGTTGAATCATTTAGTAAAGCTTTAGACATGCATGACAAGTAACTTAAAGTGTGTTCCGATTTTAGAACTACCCACCCAATTTATTATTCCAACGGGCTAATTGTTCTATGCCTCCTATTAGTTGCAAAGTTAAGAATTAGACAACAATTTAAGCGAATAATATAAAGGGTGGATATGATAGAAAGGGGGTGACTCGAAGAATGACGAGGTCCTTTTAAATCGGTTTGGATCTCCTATACGAGGTGAATGCACATAAATGCAGGCCTTCTTTTGAAGTAACTCAAGATGAGTCTCGCAGCGAAACTCTTCATTTTGCTCCGGTGCATGCCATGTAAAAACAAGAAAAGGATAAGGATTAGTATATACTCAAAACCATATTAATAATGCAAGTAAAAATGACATAGTTATGCAAACTTAATAGGAGCATCCAGAGAAGGTATAATTATGCATTAATATCCCAACTGATCTAGATGCAAACAGGAGCATCCACACAAGTAAACAAGCAACATGTTTTGGATTTTACTAATACACAGCGGTCTAATAGGGCTTCATGAATAGATTCCTTGAGTTAGCATACAGAAGTTGACTTAAATTTTATCACTTTGAAATATCAGTACCACACAGCAGCCAACATGATAGTTCAGAATTTTGTTCTTTAACTAGATAGACATTCAGGCTAGATGGTTGAACTTACAAATGTGTAGTGGTAACAGGGGAATCATAGATTGACAAGGTTATGCCAAAAGATCGTTATCAGAAAGTTAAACATACATACAGATTTAAGGCACACAAATCAGTCCAGAACACGAAAAATAGGAGCAGGGGACAGACTCACACTCAGTTTTGGAATCATTAACAGTCCAAATGCATATGGCAGAATCATAATTCCCTTTTAAACATGTGTTACGGCAGCAATGAAATGTAGCCAGTCAAAACAGCATACAGTAGACACTTTAGGGCAAATAAAGCAGACATTCATCCAACGAATGTACAGAGATTGTAGATAGCTGATTACATTGACTTAAGCCATAATTTAGAGTCATAATAAAAGCAGATTCAGTATACATGTGATTAAACAGGTTGCCAACTTAACATGAAAGCACTTTTCTAGTTGTTCAAAATGCAAATCTCAGGATGTTCATATCGACTCAAGCTAACAAACATAAACACAAAAGAAAACTTGTAACAGATGGATAACTGGTAGACAAACAGCAACTTCCTGATGCGAGCTAACAATACTAATAATCACAACCAGTCAATACTACTGCTTGATTTTACTCAACAGACATGAACAATAAACAATATCTAGTCATGCTTAAGAATCAACTAATAAACACAAGTGAATGCCTAACTTAACAAAATATGCTCACTAGCTAATCTAACAGATTCAAACAAACAGCTAACACATTTAGTGACTTAAAGTGAATCTTAACTATTGTCAATCGCATAAACACATTAGGCAGTTTATACGAGAAGTTAAAAGAGATTGGGATTACCTTCTCCGGGCAGCGAGCCGGGGCAGCGTATCAAGTCGTCGGTCCGCTCGACGGGCTTTGGGTTTGCAATGCGAATGAGAAGGGTAAAGCTGGCCATCATGTCGACCCTCTCTTCGCGTGTTAATGCTCTCCCCTCTTCTCTGCTCTTAATTTCTGCCCTGGTGGTTCTTAACTCTGCTAAGGATCGATGCTATCGGTATCCTAACTGCTGCTAAAGTATGTCGACGCTATGGTCTCTCCCCTTTTCTCGCTCTCTTGTCACGAAAATTTGGTGCCGCTCTCTTCTTGTCTATCTTCTGGGTTCGACATCATCGCTAAGGATGTCAGATTGCTATCTCATCGCCTCTTCATCCTCGAGTCGGTGATCTCTGTTCTACGCTCCACGTCTCATCTACTGTGCTCTGCCCCCTCTATTGTGCTCGACTTGCATGTGCTTATATAGCCCTCCTTTGAGTTCTAATAATGGTAAGGAAATGATTGAGGCTGATTCTGGAAGATATTGGTGCTGATTCGTATAGATTGGCTACTGATTCGAATCAGGATTTGGGCGCTGGTTATGGTAAGAAACACGTTGGCTGGGTGCGTGGGTAAAGGAAATGCCCGGATTCTCCGGCGAGAAATCCGGGCATGGCGGCGGTTGCTTTAGGTTTAGGGCTCTTCTCGTTTTGGTGTTTGGAAGATGAAGTGAAAAGGGTTTGGGTGATATGGACGAGGCGAGGATATATCCGGCGTGAAATTTGTGCAATGTTTAAAAGGGAAATGAAGCTGGTCTGCAAGAGAAAGCGGGTGAGTAGTGGGTAGAGTTTTAGGGGTATGAAGCGAGTGGCAAATTAAGGGTATCAATGGGTAATTAGTATAAAATTTGGGTAATGTTTTAATTAGGCTTTTAATTAGGTATTTAATTCTAGGAGTTAATTAATTAGTTTAATGTGCTATTTAACTAATAGTTTTTAGGCTTTTAATTAGTGACAAAGTAATTAATTAATTGTGATTAAATTATCTAATTATTATAGAATAAATGCGGGCGCGTTATTTAATTAATGCTTGATGCTTTAGAATGCGACGCTATTATTTAAAATCTTATTATTATGCATTATTGCAAAATTAAATTAAAATTAAAATGAGCTTAGATGCTAATGCAAATATGATTTCTACGAATTGTTTAAAGCTTTTTTATAAATGCGACGCTATTAAATGCACGTATTAGATTAAAATTGATTTTAAATTACAAATGATTACTAATAAATGCGGCTATGCTACCTGACACGACGTTATCGCTAAATTATTTATTTTATGCATTTATTAATTACTTAAGAATTACGACAAAGCTTAAAGTTAATAGGTGCGGTAGCGGGACTCTAAATGCTTAAAACTCTACGTAAGGCGATGTCGTTATTAAACTAATTATTTATGCACGTATTTAATGTTTTTATTATTGCATTTTATTATAAAAATCCTAAAATTATTTTACAAAATTAGTGTGAATTTATAGTTAATGGTGGGACGGGAGGGTCAAAATTGGGTGTCAGCGGATGTCCTCTTTGTATGGAGATGATGGAAGAATCTTCGGACAAAGCGTTGACTCATGCCAATTTTGTCTCGATCTTCGAGTGCGAGAAAATCTTTGGCGGTAGATAAGGTGACACATAAATCAAAATTGTCGATGTCGAGTTATGGCGACCTTTGGGTTACCATGGTCTAAACACCACGGCGGGCTAACGCGGACTCAAAGCCCCCGGTGTCGAGTTATGGCGACCGGGATACCATGGTCAAAAACACGAAGCGGTACGCGGACTCAAAGATGTCGGTGTCGAGTTATGGCGACAGGCTACCATGGTCAAAACACCAAGGCGGGCTAACGGACTTAAGATGTCGATGTCGAGTTATGGCGACCTTTGGGTTATGTAAAAAGTAAAGAATATAACTTGCTTGAACACGGGTGTCTGCTATGGCTTGTGGTCTTTGGGTTACATGGTGATGTGGGCGAGTGGGCCAAGCGGCAGGCCGCTACGCGATCGTTGGGAAGGTTGGCCCCGGCATTGCCGGTTATTTGTAGAGAAAATCCACGTTGTGCTCCTGCTGCTGCATGCTAAGACTTGAACAAACGGTTGGTGCATAACTGCTAAGGCAAAATAATTTTAAAAACAATGTAACTGTGAATAGAAAAGGTTATCCTGCAAAACGCGATGCCTGTTGTGTTGATGCGATTTTGCGAATGCTGTGATTTTCGTCCTTGCACAGACGTGTTGCGATTGTGAATGCGGATACGTTGTCCTTGCTGCAATTGTCCCTGTATACTAAAGCTCAAGAAAGAGTTAGTGCATAACTGCTAAGACAGAATAATATATGAGAAAAAAAAAAAAAAAAAAAAAAATGCAATTATGAGAATAGAGAAATCGTCCCTGCATAGATGTGATATGCTGACTTGTCGTCGTTTTCGGACTTGTCGTCGTTTTCGGACTCGTCGTCGTTTTCGGACTCGTTGTCGTTTTCGGACTTGGCGTCGTTTTCGGACCTGGCGTCGTTTTCGGACTTGTCGTCGTTTTCGGACTTGGCGTCGTTTTCGGACTTGGCGTCGTTTTCGGACTTGGCGTCGTTTTCGGACTTGTCGTCGTTTTCGGACTTGGCGTCGTTTTCGGACTTGGCGTCGTTTTTGGACTTGGCGTCGTTTTCGGACTTGACGTCGTTTTTGGACTTGGCGTCGTTTTCAGACTTGGCGTCGTTTTTGGACTTGTTGCTGCTGCTCCTGTAGACTAAAGCTCAAAGAAGAGTTAGTGCATAACTGCTAAGACAGAATAATAAAGCATGAATGATAAAAATGCAATTTTGAAGCGAGAAAATCTTCCGTGTAGATGTAATATGCTGATGATGGCGTCGTTTTGGACTTCTTTGTCTTGATCGCGTCGTTGCGGGCGTGTTCTTCTTGGCGTCGTTGCGTGGACTCATTTGTCTTGATAACGTCGTTACTGGGCGTGTTCTTTCTTGGCGTCGTTGCGTGGACTTCGATCACGTCGTTATGCGGGCGATATTCTTCTTGGCATCGTTGCGTAGACTTGTTGATTACGTCGTTGTTTGGGCGATATTCTTTCTTGGCGTCGTTGCATGGACTTGCGATTACGTCGTTATGCGGGCGTGTTCTTCTTTGGCGTCGTTGCGTGGACTTCGATTACGTCGTTATGCGGGCGTGTTCTTTCTTTGGCGTCGTTGCGTGGACTTCTTGATTACGTCGTTATGCGGGCGTGTTCTTCTTGGTGTCGTTGCATGGACTTCTTGATTCGTCGTTATGCGGGCGTGTTCTTTCTTGGCGTCGTTGCATGGACTTCTTTGTCGCGATAACGTCGTTGCGGGCGTGTTCTTTCTTGGCGTCGTTGCGTAGACTTCTTTGTCTTGATAACGTCGTTACTGGGCGATGTTCTTCTTGGCGTCGTTGCATAGACTTCTTTGTGTTGATAACGTCGTTATGCGGGCGTATTCTTCTTTGGCGTCGTTGCGTGGACTTCTTTGATAACGTCGTTGCTGGGCGTGTTCTTCTTCTTTGTAGAATAAATGCCCCTGCAAGCTAAGCTTGAGAAAACGTTAGTGTATACCTGTTTAAACAAAATGATAAATATATATGCGAAGTGCAATTTTATGGATAGAGATCTTTGTCACGATGTACTGCGAATCCGAGATGTTGCCGCTGCTGCAGTGACGAATTGTTATGATGCCTTTGTTGTGTGCGATGCGCGGGTTGCTAATTTGACTTTATGCTCGAGTTGATGCGCTAGGTTTTGTTACGGGACTCTGAACTTTGATTGCCTATTGTTGATGCCCCTTTCTGCTGCTGCTGCTTCTGATGCGGATTTTGAATTTTGGGATTTTTGTCATATCTTCTGCCTCTGCTGTTTCTTCTTGCGAAGAAACTTCTTGCCGTATTTTCTGCTTCGGCTATTGCATTTTCTGCTTTTGTTAATATGAAAAGACCTGCGCTCAAAGAAAATTTTGTGAGTTTTGGGGGGGGGTCGATTTGTATTTGACTTCGCCGCCTTGTCCCTTGACATCTGCGTGCCTGGTCTGCTTGGACTCTTGATGTTTGGATGTCTGTCTTGTTTGGACTCATAACCCCTGCCTGGTTTCCTACCTTGTCCCAGTTTTGAGAAGGTGTCATGCTGTTCTTCTTTCCTGAGACCCCTGCTTTGCCTATAGGAACGAGCGAGTTCAGGCTGCGTTCCGCTCAGATTCCCTTGAATCGGTCATGTCGCTGGACCGTGCCTTTGATCTTGTGAAGTATTGATGCTCTGCCATTGCTAAGTCAAATACGAACCGACCCTTTGGGGAGGATGATAAATCTTTCTAAAAATGCAACAAACGGTGTTAGCATAAAGCACATAATTTGCAAGTATGTGGCAGATATATCGCACATAGCACATTCAAACGTTTCCTAACATGCAGGGGGACCTCTTTATGCCAGAGGTAAGCCTAAACGTCATTTATGCGAGATTATGACGGATTTGTCCAAGTCGTCCAACTATAATGCCTTTGTTGGAAATGGCGACCAAATGACGGTGCACTTTTCCCAATTTCAGCATGTCATGATTGGGTTTGGATTAAATCATCATTGTCACGCTACACATAATATGCTGGTTGGTCGTTGGGTTGTGAAACCCGTCGACAAGTTTGGTGTTTTCCTAATTGTGGTGTCGATGCCAAGGACCGACCCACCTAAGGTAAATGTATGCATGCCCTAAAATAAGGGTGGTATAGCTCTATCCTGAGTTGCTAAGATTTGGCTTTTTTCTAGACGCAAGGTTCCCGAGCGGACTACTCGAGTGAGAAGGCTACGCGGCCACCGGTTAGACCGGGCACTCCACGTATATTACCGACTCTCCTAAATTTGGATTTTGAAGAAAGAATTTTGCTGATGCACCCAGCGCACCTCGCATGTAGTGTGTGATTGTGTGAATTTTCCAGAGTGGAAGAAATATGAGCGGAATGCCAGTTTAAGGAAAGCAGTAAAGCAGGTAGCAATTTAAAAATATACAAAACAAAATACAGCACACAAAAATTAAATGCAAAAGTAATTGCCAAATAATTATCCTAGGTCTGTTGTGGTTAAGAACCTAAAATCCCCAGTGAAGTCGCCATTTCTGTCGCGCCCTTTTCCGGCCGCGGCATTTTCTAGCGAACCCTGCTGCTCAAATTAAGGTTAGAAAAATAAATAATAAAAGTGCTAAAATGTTTAAAGGTGCTAAAGGTGCAAAAAGGGCTAAAAGAAAAGAAAAATGCTAAAGGGTTCGCGGAGTCGCCACCTAATTAATTTGGGTGAATTAGGACACCTAAATGTTTAACTAGTTTAAAGTAAACATTAACTCCATTTTATGGTCTGCTAAACTTAGTGAGATTCTGGGTGAGGGTTCTTTATTAATCTAGAGGAAGAAGGGTCGCACCCTCTAAGATCCGCTAACTTGCGGTTGTCCTGCCAAACCTAGGGTAATTATTATGTTAGAGAATAATGCGTATAGAATGCTTCAAAATATTTTATAAAGAGGAGAAAAATTTGTAATGCTGATGTTATAAAAATATATATAGGGCTTTAAAGTGTACATTTGTTTATAGATATAGGCAAGGTTGGTTTATGATCAAAGATATGCTTTTTTTAAAATCCAACATGTATGACGTAGTGCAAAAGGTAATTTTTTTTTGTAATTTTATGATAAAGAAGGCTATTCGACATTCATATTGTGCTAATAAAAGTACTTTGTGAGAAAAGCAATTTATTCTATCATGTTAGTTGCGAGTTGAATCATTTAGTAAAGCTTTAGACATGCATGACAAGTAACTTAAAGTGTGTTCCGATTTTAGAACTACCCACCCAATTTATTATTCCAACGGGCTAATTGTTCTATGCCTCCTATTAGTTGCAAAGTTAAGAATTAGACAACAATTTAAGCGAATAATATAAAGGGTGGATATGATAGAAAGGGGGTGACTCGAAGAATGACGAGGTCCTTTTCGTCGCGGTTTGGATCTCCTATACGAGGTGAATGCACATAAATGCAGGCCTTCTTTTGAAGTAACTCAAGATGAGTCTCGCAGCGAAACTCTTCATTTTGCTCCGGTGCATGCCATGTAAAAACAAGAAAAGGATAAGGATTAGTATATACTCAAAACCATATTAATAATGCAAGTAAAAATGACATAGTTATGCAAACTTAATAGGAGCATCCAGAGAAGGTATAATTATGCATTAATATCCCAACTGATCTAGATGCAAACAGGAGCATCCACACAAGTAAACAAGCAACATGTTTTGGATTTTACTAATACACAGCGGTCTAATAGGGCTTCATGAATAGATTCCTTGAGTTAGCATACAGAAGTTGACTTAAATTTTATCACTTTGAAATATCGATTACACGCGACCAACATGATAGTTCAGAATTTTGTTCTTTAACTAGATAGACATTCAGGCTAGATGGTTGAACTTACAAATGTGTAGTGGTAACAGGGGAATCATAGATTGACAAGGTTATGCCAAAAGATCGTTATCAGAAAGTTAAACATACATACAGATTTAAGGCACACAAATCAGTCCAGAACACGAAAAATAGGAGCAGGGGACAGACTCACACTCAGTTTTGGAATCATTAACAGTCCAAATGCATATGGCAGAATCATAATTCCCTTTTAATCATGTGTTACGGCAGCAATGAAATGTAGCCAGTCAAAACAGCATACAGTAGACACTTTAGGGCGAATAAAGCAGACATTCATCCAACGAATGTACAGAGATTGTAGATAGCTGATTACATTGACTTAAGCCATAATTTAGAGTCATAATAAAAGCAGATTCAGTATACATGTGATTAAACAGGTTGCCAACTTAACATGAAAGCACTTTTCTAGTTGTTCAAAATGCAAATCTCAGGATGTTCATATCGACTCAAGCTAACAAACATAAACACAAAAGAAAACTTGTAACAGATGGATAACTGGTAGACAAACAGCAACTTCCTGATGCGAGCTAACAATACTAATAATCACAACCAGTCAATACTACTGCTTGATTTTACTCAACAGACATGAACAATAAACAATATCTAGTCATGCTTAAGAATCAACTAATAAACACAAGTGAATGCCTAACTTAACAAAATATGCTCACTAGCTAATCTAACAGATTCAAACAAACAGCTAACACATTTAGTGACTTAAAGTGAATCTTAACTATTGTCAATCGCATAAACACATTAGGCAGTTTATACGAGAAGTTAAAAGAGATTGGGATTACCTTCTCCGGGCAGCGAGCCGGGGCAGCGTATCAAGTCGTCGGTCCGCTCGACGGGCTTTGGGTTTGCAATGCGAATGAGAAGGGGTAAAACTGCTGGCAGCTCACGTATGCGACCCTCTCTTCATGCGTGTTAATGCTCTCCCCTCTTCTCTGCTCTTAATTTCTGACCTGGTGGTTCTTAACTCTGCTAAGGATCGATGCTATCGGTATCCTAACTGCTGCTAAAGTATGTCGACGCTATGGTATCTCCCCCTTTTCTCGCTTGTCATCACGAAAATTTGGGTGCCTCTCTTACTGTCCATCTTACTGGGTTAGACTCTACTGCTAAGCATGTCCGTTTGCTATCTCATCGCCTCTTCATCCTCGTGATCGATCTGCTTCTACGCTCCCGTCTCATCTCGTGCTCGCCTCTATTGTGCTCGACTTGCATGTGCTTATATAGCCCTCCTTTGAGTTCTAATAATGGTAAGGAAATGATTGAGGCTGATTCTGGAAGATATTGGTGCTGATTCGTATAGATTGGCTACTGATTCGAATCAGGATTTGGGCGCTGGTTATGGTAAGAAACACGTTGGCTGGGTGCGTGGGTAAAGGAAATGCCCGGATTCTCCGGCGAGAAATCCGGGCATGGCGGCGGTTGCTTTAGGTTTAGGGCTCTTCTCGTTTTGGTGTTTGGAAGATGAAGTGAAAAGGGTTTGGGTGATATGGACGAGGGCAAGGGATATATCTGGGCGTGGGCTGCTGGCAATGTTTAAAAGGGAAATGGGCTGCGGGTGCAAGAGAAACGGGCCTGAGTAGTTGGGCTGGGTAGAGTTTTAGGGGGTATGGGCTGTGGGTTAGACGAAATTAAGGGGGTATTGGGCTGGGTAATTAGTATAAAGGGCTGGGTAATGTTTTAATTAGGCTTTTAATTAGGTATTTAATTCTAGGAGTTAATTAATTAGTTTAATGTGCTATTTAACTAATAGTTTTTAGGCTTTTAATTAGTGACAAAGTAATTAATTAATTGTGATTAAATTATCTAATTATTATAGAATAAATGCGGGTGTGTTATTTAATTAATGCTTAATGCTTTAGGATGCGACGCTATTATTTAAAATTTTATTGTTATGCATTATTGCGAAGTTAAATTAAAATTAAAATAAGCTTAGATGCTAATGCAAATATGATTTTTACGAATTGTTTAAAGCTTTTTTTATAAATGCGACGCTATTAAATGCATGTATTAGATTAAAATTGATTTTAAATTACAAATGATTACTAATTAATGCGGCTATGCTACCTGACACGACGTTATCGCTAAATTATTTATTTTATGCATTTATTAATTATTTAAGAATTACGACAAAGCTTAAAGTTAATAGGTGCGGGCGCGGGACTCTAAATGCTTAAAACTCTACGTAAGACGCGATGTCGTTATTAAACTAATTATTTATGCCTGTATTTAATGTTTTTATTCGCTGCATTTTATTATAAAAATCCTAAAAATTATTTTACAAAATTAGTGTGAATTTATAGTTAATGGCTGGACGGGAGGGTCAAAATTGGGTGTCAACAATTATATTAGCATTAGATGGACGAGGTACTAACTCCCATGTCCTATTTTTAATTAGAGCATGATATTCATCATCCATGACCATTTTCCAATTAGGATCTTTTAGAGCAGACACAGGGTTACAAGGCAAAGGTGATTTCGAGACTTGAGTGTGTAGGCTGTATTTGGCATTGGGTTTTGTAATTCCATGTTGACTACGGGTGACTGGCCGATTTAGTGGGCGATGGATCGACGCCATCGGCGGGAGTGAGGCGATGGGTGAACGCCATCGCCAGTATTTCTCCACTGGTTGGGCCTGGATTTGGAGATTGGCCCAACTGAAGGGGCAGCTGGTGTGAAGGATGGGAGTCTCGTGCACTGGGCCTTGGAACTGATGGCCCGATTCATTGATCGCATTTTCGATGGCTGGACCATCGGTCCTTGGTCCAGTGGGCCCAGCTGCGTTGATCCAGTATTTTTTGTGAGTCCCGGGCTGTGGAAAAAATGAGTTAGGTACGGGAGCCTATCATCATCCAAAAAATCATAAGTATTTGTCCCGGTGTCATGTATCTTGGCAAAGGGAAATTGTGATTTATCAAAAATGACATGACGACATATAATCATACGTTTGGAAGAGATGTCATAACACATGTAACCACGGTAATTTGTAGGATATCCCAAGAAGACACATGGAGTAGACCGGGGTTGAAGTTTTGTGATTGTGGTGGATGGAAATAGAGGGTAGCAAAGACAACCAAATACTCTCAAATGATGATATGAGGGCTCTCGTAAGTAAAGTATTTTTAGTGGAGCTTGGTAAGATATGTTTTTATGGGGAAGGATATTCAACATGTAGGTTGCCATTTGAAGCGCATGATGCCAAAAAATGGGAAGTGCTGAAGCATGAAGCGAGGATGTTCTCACAATATTGTTTATGGTTCTAATTTTGTGTTCCGCCTTCCCATTCTGTGAAGATGTGTGAGGACAGGATAAACGAAATTGTAAACCATTTGTTTTGAAAAAATCTCAAAACTGATTATTGTCAAATTCCCTCCCATTGTCACATTGAATACTTTTAATCTCCCGTTCAAACTGAGTTCGGATAAATGCTCTAAAGTTTAGGAAAGTGGAAAACACTTGTGATTTTTTCGACAAAGGGAATTTCCACAAACAATTAGAGTAGTCATCAAGAATTAGTAAATAATATCTATGACCTGAGGAACTCAAAACAGGTGATGTCCAAATATCACAATGTAAAATATCAAACGGCATAGTAGTGAATGAAGTAGAAGAAGTAAATGACAACCTAACATGTTTACCAAGGGCACAAGCATGACACTTATTCAAAACACGAGTTTGAGTACATGAAATAAAATTGTTTTGTTTAAGAGAGGTCAAAATGGACTCCCCCGGATGTCCCAATCGTTCATGCCATAGTGATGGTGCCAAGGCTGCAAAAGTGGAAGGAACTTTAGACTGTGGATTTGGTAAACTTATTGGATAGAGCTCCCCCTTGCTATCACATCTCATGAGAAGCTTCCCCATCTGAAAGTCATGTACGGAAAAACCAAATGGGTCAAATTTAACAGACACCCAATTATCACTAGTAAACTTTCTAACAGACACCAAATTTTTTATTAATTTGGGAGCATGCAGGACATTATTTAAAACTAGTGGCGGATGTGGTGGTGACAGTGTGTTTGACCCATAACCCTTTATTGGAATTGCATGGCCATTTCCGACAATAATACCATTTTCTTTGCTCAAATTAAAATAGGGTGAGAGTGTACCTTGGGATGCCGTCATATGTGACGTTGCCCCGGAGTCCATATACCAATTAGAATCCGGTGGATTGAGTCCAAGAGTGTGCATAGCCTGCTCAATATCCGTAGGATGGGTCGTGGTTGAATGGGCCTCCTGCCATTGGGCCGGAGGAAGCCCAAAACTGCCGCCTGCTGCTGCTGAAACTGACCCAGCGAGATGGGTCTGCTGGGTCACACGGTTATGTTGCCCAATTCTTTGGACATCGTAAAGCGCCATCGCCAATGGGCTGTTGGCTTGCACGCCCAACTCCGTCTGGTGGCTCGTGCCAGCTATTCTTTGCCGATGTTGTCAACTTTCTTTGGAGTGTCTTTGGGCCTTCCGCTGCCGCTTCCAGTGGCACAGTGGTTCTTTGCCGATGCCACCGCCGGAGTAGGTGTTGCCGCCATTTCCGCCGCCACCGAAATTCCGGTGACCCCCACCTTTATTATTTCCGCGATTTCCACCCTTCTTATTATTATTATCACGTACTTTTTTACTCTTATTTTGTGAAGAATAGTCAAAATAATTACCTCCATTTGAAGACGTGGCAACCATGGAGGAATTTGTAGTCGTTGAAACCTTCTTAATCAAACCCGACTCTTCAAGAACAAGCATGGATCTTGCTTGATAAAACTTTGGTAAGGAATTACTTTGACGGGTTAGTGTCCCCACGCCACTATAAGCATCCATGAGACCGACAACTAATTGTAAAACTAATCGGTTGTCGATGCTTAGGTGAACCTCGTTTCTCGATTGATCCGCCAACACTTTGAGGCGATGAGGTTGAAACGTTAGGAAAGTCTGCCATGACAATGGTTGAAAATTCTTGTTCCAACGCAACGGCACGAGAGTTTTGATTGTCTTGAAAAATATCTCTCAAACGTTCCCATGCCGCCATGGCAGTAGAATCTGGTT
This sequence comes from Przewalskia tangutica, assembly GCA_029844215.1. Taxonomy (NCBI): domain Eukaryota; kingdom Viridiplantae; phylum Streptophyta; class Magnoliopsida; order Solanales; family Solanaceae; genus Przewalskia; species Przewalskia tangutica. The sequence goes on from CM056735.1 coordinate 1,510,670, forward strand.
CAATTATTGTATGCAACAAGTCTATGGATATTGTTGCATAAATCCAACCAAGAACCGTGGCATCAAGGGTATCCCACAATTCTTTGTCTGCTTCTGATGATTGTTCCGTTGTTGTACCATTTTTTGGTGGAATTATATGATGAAGAACTTTGTGAGCCCTACAACATATTTTGAACAACTCCGCCCATGTTGCGTAATGAACAGTTTCCATCTCTAGTTTGACAGAAATATGTGTTTTGATGTTGGAGATAGTAAGGGCTGAGTGAAACGAAGATTTTGATTCAGACATGGTTGTGAGTAAGAACAATAATGGAGAAATTAAAAAAAAATGACAAATTTTCGGTCAGGGTAACACCAAGGAAAAAGATGACCGAAATTTGGAAGAAAACAAGAAAAATATTTTAAGTATTTTTTTCTTATCTTTCGATACCTGTGAAAGAGTTTTAGAATATCTTCCTTTATTAATGCTATTCTATCATCTAATAATAATACATTAATACATTTTACTATGTACTATATATACATATGATTCTCCATAATTATATCATTAATAGGAATTAATAATATACTATTCTAACAAAACTCTTTCAGTAAATGGTAAGAAAAAAATAGAATACAAAAAAAACATTCAATATGTTTTTTTTCTCGGGCCCAACGTTCACGGTTTCTCCTTGTAAAGGACAACTACAACCACTGTTTCTTTGCCGAACAATTGATGTCAACTCTATTTCTTCTTTGACAATTATGTGCGAACCAAGCTCCCGAGTAAAGAAAAAAAGGAGGGATTAAGCTATTTTTAGGAACCTTTCTTATTAATATATATATATATATATATATATATATATATAATATGTTATACAATAGAAATCTTATATTTACTATAACTATATAAGATTAAATAATATTATACATATTCTAATAATTACCTTTACCAACTCTTTAGTAGTCAAGTCAGTTACAACTCTTCGGCTAATGATGAGACAAACTTCATAAATTGATTTTTAATACATTTCTGATGAAAGAATAATTTAGTGAAGGGAAAATGAGTCAATTACTTTTAAAGGGTATTTTCGTAATCTAATTTTATGTTTGTGGCTTCTCACTTTTAGAATATTATATATATTATATAATAGTTCTATTTCTTATTTGTAAAATTACACATAAAATTCAGATAGTTTGATACTGCCTCGAATTTTTTTTATTAACATTTTTTTCATTATTTTTTGAATTACGTTCCTAACACGTATAACAAGAGTTTACCGTTTACAAAATATAATAGGAGTTTTCTTTACAAAACATATACGAAATACCACAGATGTGTACCTTCTCCTTGCATGTATTTGCGGTAATGATGTGGTGAAGGACTTGATGTGAGCGTGAGTGAACTTTAAATAGTTTTGCCCACATCGCATAATGGACGTTGGTTCTTGATGTTGGAGAAGGTAAGGGTAAGATGAAACATGTTCTTTGAGATACACGTAGTAAAAGAACAAGAGGAGAATTAGGGACTAGGAAGAGATTTGGGAAGATAAGAAAACAAAATTAGAAGAAGAAAAATTAGAAGAAAAAAAAAGTGTCGGAATCGCGAATTCCAAGAATGTTAGGCGGCAAAAGTGTAGTTTGGAAAGGATTTTGCCCCACACGTATGATACCATGAATCTTGGATATTAGGGAGAATTCGGATACCCCTATGTTCCAATGTATAAATGGCGTGACCAACTCGTGAGTTGTATTGGATAACATAATACTAGTATGAGAATGCATGCACAAAAGGAGAAACTCAATTATGGGAATATAAGTATCAGTAGTAGTTATTTTCTCTAATCAAGGAAGTTGTTACTCATACAATAAAAATACATAAACGCACTCCAACCACACTATCCATCAACCCTATCTACCGACAAAGAACCTTGATAGGGAATATCGATAATTTTATTCGCCGTGTATATAGATTCATATGTATAATATATTTATCATATTTAGTATTTTGTAATTATGGTAGAATTAAAATTATAAAAAATTTATATTGTATATCTATATATATATTAATATTAAAGAGAAAGATTTAAAAAAATATATATATTAATACAAGATATCCCCATAACCTGAATTTTTCTTTTGACACACAGCCGTTGCTCTCATACCTTTCTCTGCGTGTCAGAGCAGAGCAACACTGTCCCTCCCTTTTCTTTGTCCAGAGGTCACTATTGCCTATTGCGCCAGCTGTGCTGCTCTCCCTCCTTTTCTCTTGTCCTTTACCCAAGAATAAAATACTTAGCACTACTGAGTTGTATTAGATAACATAATACTAGTATGAGAATGCATGCACAAAAGGACAAGCTCAATTGTGGGAATATAAGTATTGTTATTTTCTCTATTCGAGGAAGTTGTTATTCCTTTTGTTATTCCTAGTGAATCCCTAGAAGCCTGGAGAAGTACCTTTCATGGATAAATTAATTACTCCATTGCATGTAAAAATCATTTTATCTCTGATATGCGCAACAGCGCAAGTGACAGTCTTGTAAAAAGAATCAACAGGATATAAACACAGCAACAATCCTTATAATATTTCAGTAAAGACTGTCACCACATGTGTTTAAACCCGCGACGTCGGAATGATTGTACGCGAATCTCCTTGCCACTTAACAATTCTGTCTGTGCCCACATATTTTCTCTCTCTAAATAGGTTAAAAGATAAAACTATGAAAATATGACTAATTATTTTCACATAATTGTACCTATATAAATTCAAATTATTTGTAAAACACTGGTTGCAACATCAAGGGGCATTAGGCCAATTTTCATTTCGTGCATGAAAACTAGTAATTCATCAGATTATTAGTAGTGCTAGGGAGTGATTTCTTTGTAAAACCAAAATTCCAATTTTCACTAATTTTTTAATCACATCCTCTATTTTGGGTTACTCAGTGAAGACACAGTAGTAGTGATAGTACTATTACTATTTTCTGCAGCAGATAGTACTATATAATTAATACCCCATTTGTCTTTTTATATATACAATATTTTACTTCGAATCAGTTTTTAAAATAAAAATGTATTTTCATTATCCCTTTTTTCACTTTTCAGCAGACAATGAAAATATTTTTAATTACTCCATGCATGCAAAAATCATTTTAAGGATCTTTTTCTTCCTTATGCTCTGATACCATGAAAGAGTTTTAAAATATCTTCCTTTATTAATGCTATTCTATCATCTAATAATAATACATTAATACATTTTACTATGTACTATATATACATATGATTCTCCATAATTATATCATTAATAGGAATTAATAATATACTATTCTAACAAAACTCTTTCAGTAAATGGTAAGAAAAAAATAGAATACAGAAAAAGCATTCAATATGTTTTTCTGCCCAACGTTCACGGTTTCTCTGTAAAGGACAACTATAACCACTGTTTCTCTGTAACAATTGATGTCAACTCTATTTCTTCTTTGACAATTATGTATAACCAAGCTCCAGTAAAGAAAAAAAGGAGGGATTAAGCTATTTTTAGGAACCTTTCTTATTAATATATATATATATATATATATATATATATATATATATATATATATATATATATATATATATATATATATATATAATGTTATACAATAGAAATCTTATATTTATTAATCGACTTGGCTATTAAAGAGTTGGTAAAGGTAATTATTAGAATATGTATAATATTATTTAATCTTATATAGTTATAGTAAATATAAGATTTCTATTGTATAACATTATATATATATATATATATATATATATATATATATATATATATATATATATATATATAATGTTATACAATAGAAATCTTATATTTACTATAACTATATAAGATTAAATAATATTATACATATTCTAATAATTACCTTTACCAACTCTTTAGTAGCCAAGTCAGTTACAACTCTTCGGCTAATGATGAGACAAACTTCATAAATTGATTTTTAATACATTTCTGATGAAAGAATAATTTAGTGAAGGGCAAATGAGTCAATTACTTTTAAAGGGTATTTTCGTAATCTAATTTTATGTTTGTGGCTTCTCACTTTTAGAATATTATATATATTATATAATAGTTCTATTTCTTATTTGTAAAATTACACATAAAATTCGGATAGTTTGATACTGCCTCGAATTTTTTTTATTAACATTTTTTTCATTATTTTTTGAATTACGTTCCTAACACGTATAACAAGAGTTTACCGTTTACAAAATATATTAGGAGTTTTCTTTACAAAACATATACGAAATAACACAGGGTTATCATTGGCGATGTGTACCTTCTCCTTGAATGTATCTGTGGTAATGATGTGGTGAATGGCTTGATGTGAACGTGAGTGAACTTTAAATAGTTTTGCCCACATCGCATAATAGATTTTGGTTCTTGATGTTGGAGAAGGTAAGGGCAAGATGAAACATGTTCTTTGAGATACACATAATGAAAGAACAAGAGATAATTAGGGACTAGGAAGAGAATTTGGGAAGATAAGGAAAAAATTTAGAAGAAAAAGAAAGTGTCTAATCGCGGATTTCGAAAATGTTAGGCGGCAAAAATGTAATTTGGGAAAGGATTTTGCCCCACACGTATGATACCATGAATCTTGGATATTAGGGAGAATTCGGATACCCCTATGTTCCAATGTATAAATGGCGTGACCAACAATAAAAAGAAAATTATTTATAATTGATTCTGCCAGAATTGATTCTGGTAGAATTGATTCTGTCAGAATTGATTTATGTTTGGATGAAATAATGTAAAAATAATTCTTATAATTAATTTATGTTTGGATAGTTTTGATCAAAATTGCTTTTGAATGTAGAATTATCAAAATAGACATACATATAAATAAAAATTATTATACATATAAATATATGGAAGTATGTAAATAAAAATTACAAATAGATAATAAAATTTAAAGTGCAATATATTACTTAAATATTAGTAAAATATTATTACAATACTAATTTTAAGTGCAAATAGTATTTAAATATTATTACAATACTAATTTAAAGTGCAAATAATATTTAAATATTATTACAATACTAATTTAAAGTGCAAATAGTATTTAAATATTATTACAATACTAATTTTGCATGTGATTGCGGACTAAGTCTCGAACGTGATCCATCTCTGATGAAGAAGCTACATTAAAAACTTATGATTTGCAAACCCGTTAGAACGCCTAAAATTAGGAAGGTGATAGCGTTCACATCTGTACGGACCAATGTACCCAATTGGTGTTGGATAATCAGAATTTCTATATTTGATAAATTTATTTATTTGATTTTTTTAATTAAAACAGAACATGAGTAGTATATTTGATTTTTTTAGTAATTATTTTTAGATATTTAAATAGGGTAATGAAAGTTGTATATATGAATTTTTTTAAGTAATTATTTCTAGATATTTAAAGAGGGTAATGAAAGTTGTATATTTGATTTTTTTTAGTAATTATTTGTAGATATTTAAAGAGAGTAATGAAAATGGATACAATTGTTGATGAAAATTAAAGAGGGTAATAAAGGAAATTGTAAAATTTAAATTTAAATCAATGCCAAAATTGATTCTGCCAGAATGAAGCTACAAATTTTTGTTTCTGCCAAAATCAATTCTGGAGACCAGAATTGATTCTGGCCAGCCAAACATAAATAATTTCTGATTTTCACAAAAGTAGGTACCTAGAATCAATTCTAAGTACACAAAAGCTAATCCAAACATACACTTAGTCTTTTATCTAAGTTACTAACATCAATATAGGCTATAAAACTTATTGGACCATTAAAAACTCTAAGTTCAAGCTTAAAATAATATGTTAAAAGATGAAACTATGAAAAAATATAAGAAATGTTTATAAATTACATTATAAATAAATATTTTTATGTATAAAATATTTTTAAAATTGTATACCTTTAATTTCAGATTGGTTTATTTTTTTTAAAAAATAAAATAAAATTAATTATGCTCGGATTTTTTCAATACCAAACCAAGTCGAAACCATCAATCAAGTTATTTTCCCGATTTGACTTGAATTATCAATTTAATATGATTTATCAATTTTCTTTGTAGACCCTTAAGTACCGGCTGGGATCAAATTTGAGGACTTGCTATGTATTCTCTCCTGGGCTTCTAGAGCCTTCTTGGTTGGTCTATTCTACATACGATATAATATGATAAATAAAAGATAAAGAAGAGAAAATTAGTTTGGATATTGTTTTAATAAAAAAAATAAGTGAGTTGATGCATCCTTTTTAAAAACGTCTGGACAACTGTACATAATAGTGTTAGGGTTTGTGTTGATTTATTTACTTGGGTATATATTCGCGTCAATTTCGAATATGTAAAATGAAATTGCATGCAATCACAAAAAAAGTTTTTGTATTTGTGGATGCAGGACTAAAACAAAGTACCTAGAGTGCAAATTCAATGATTTAACGTCAAGATCGAGGACCTAGTTATACCCAAGAGATGAAGCTTCAAATATCTTTCATAATCCAAGGAGAAAGGAAAATTGACGATGATGTCAAAAATCGTATTAGAGCAGGGTATGTGAAATGAAGACTCGCCTCTGGAGTGATGTGCGATAAGAATATGTCCCCTAGGCTTAAGAGTAAGTTTTACAGAGTGGTGGTTAGACCAACATTAGTGTATGTGGTGTAGTGTTGTATTCAGGGCACCCCTCGATCATGACTTGCATTTATTAAGAAATCCTATTCAACATCAACGCATTAAACATATTGAGTTGAATATTCACTTTGTTGGTGAAAAGGTTGCTCGTGGACAAGTACATGTCTTACATGTCCCATCACGCTATCATATCGCCGATATTTTTATAAAAGGTCTTTCGCTGATTCTAATTGAAGATTTTCAAGACAGTCTCAGCATACGCCGACCTTCTGCTTCGACTCCAGGAGCGTAAATAGGATATAATATTTAGTCATAATTGTGTATATGGTAGGTGTATATTTAGTCATTTATTGTTATTATTCTAGCCTAAGATTATGTTTGCCATTATTTGGACGAAACCTGCAAGAGTTGAGAATTGTTATCCTTTTTCCAGCAAAGGTTGTAATAAAGAAGAATATATTTAGTAACACAATAGTTGAGATATATTTAAAGAGAAGTGAAAACGTGTCACACTATGAAACTGGAGTAGTTTTTTATTACCTAGTAAAAAAACAATTTCTTAATAGAACAACCTAATTTTACAAAAGATCTCTTCTCTAAAGTCCGTTTAAGAAGTGTGGTTAAGATTAGAAACCAAAAACTAAAATTTCCTAATATTTTTAATTGTTAATTATTGTGATTTGTAACACTTTTTCCACATATCATTTTCAAATATATAAATTTTACTTGGGTTAAAATTAAGAAATTTAACTCTTAAAATTCAAATTGTGCCACATAAATGGAAATAAATGGAGTATTGTTAAAATTTCCTATTATAATCTACATACAATTCCAGCATAGAAACATAAATGGAACTAAAATTGAGTTTATGGTACTAATGGATTCTAGAAAAGATAATACTAAGTGAACGTTTGGTATGGTATATTAAAAGAAATAACTTAATTCTGAGTGTTTTGGTATATATTCGCGTCAATTTCGAATATGTAAAATGAAATTGCACGCAATCACAAAAAAAGGTTTGGTATTTGTGGATGCATGACTAAAACAAAGTACCTAGAGTGCAAATTCAATGATTCAACAGAGGTGAAATTCAAGATCGGGGACCTAGTTATACCCAAGAGATGAAGCTTCAAATATCTTTCATAATCCAAGGAGAAAGGAAAATTGACGATGATGTCAAACATCATATTAGAGCAGGGTATGTGAAATGAAGGTTCGCCTCTAGTTGTGGCTCGCCTCTAGTTGTATCAAAGGTAGCTTCCCAGTTTGAGCATGACAACCTAGGCTTAAGAGTAAGTTTTACAGAGCGGTGGTTAGACCAACATTGGTGTATTTGGTGGAGTGTTGTATTCAAGGCACCATCGATCATGACTTGCATCTATATCCATCTTCGACCACTACTCTCATTTCTTACACAGATGCTTAGCATAAAAATGATTCGGAGGTCCATGAGAAATCCACTTCATACCTCCGCTTTATCATCAAAGTCTCAAAGCCTCTTCGCTACTCCAAATGATTAGGGTGGATGTTCGGATATAAGACGCTCCAAGTCTGGTTAGTGTGTATTTCTTGAGGTCCTCCAAACGGCAAGCTACCTTATCCAGGTCCAATGCCGAAGAATAATATCGAGAAATTATCAATGTGGTGTCTGAATCTTGTTGGCTACGAAATCTTCTTTCGGAGCCCCACCGTCCGATTCCGAAGGCGACATTGATTTATTGGGATAATGTTAGTGCGATTTATCTATTAAGGAATCTGATTCAACATCAACACACTAAACATATTGAGTTGGATATCCACTTTTAATTGTCCACTATGAACTTTGCACATTTCTAAGAAATACTAATATATCAAGTGCATAATTTACCATGATAGACATATTAATTGGTGTATGTTTATAATGAACTTTAAAAATGATTTGAAATGGATAATTAATATTATGTAAAACAAGATTTTTTAATCTCATCTTAATATGCTAAAAGTGGACAGAGGAAGTACTTTTTAATCAAATGTATATGAAAAAAGTTGCAACTTATAGTATTTTTTATGTAGTTTTTAAATATATAAATTTTAATCTTAAAATATTAAGTATGTTAATCTTATTCAATTTAGCTTCAAGTTTAATCTAATCCAATTGAGTACAAACTTCAAATTTTTCGAAATTTCTAATTGTGTTTTTTCTACTATCAAATAATTAGCAAATATACAGTTTTATGATTTATAAGAAAGTGAAAAGATTGGGGTGCATATTGTTAAAAATGAAGAATCACAAAAACATACATACAAAGGACTGAAAGAGTGCAATGTAAAAAATTAAATTTTATTTATTCATTTGGAGTGAAGTTGACAACTAATTTGATAATCTTTCATCGAGTAAAGTTTTAATTTTCAACCTCTCGATTAAACGTCGACATTACGTTGACGTTTGCTACATTCGTTTCTTTATTAAATTATTATTTTTGTATATTTTATTTAGCACACTTAATTTTATTATATTTAACTATTTATTAGCATAATTGAATGGAATCAATAAGAAGTATGTTTAAAGGTAAGACTTCTTCTAGTCATTCAATTTTTAGACATGATCATATTCCTTCACAAGATGATTTTGTTGATACTGAACAATTTCGTGCAATACCATTAGATTTAGACGATTGAACTGTTTTCTTAAACTCAATGAGACTAAAATAAAATCAAATCAATTATGCTCGGATTTTTTTCAATACCAAACCAAGTCGAAACCATCAATCAAGTTATTTTCCCGATTTGACTTGAATTATCAATTTAATATGATTTATCAATTTATCAAATTATTTTCTGTTATTTACTTTTTGGTGACTTATTTAGCTTGTTACTATTTTGATTTACAGAAAACAGAAAAAGCACGACGATATTTGAAAACGAATGACAAATTACAAAATTAAGAAGGAGTACAAAATAAGGAAGGAGGAGGGAAGAACAATGATATCTTACCTACGATTTTGAAATGAAATAACATGGAGTTTTGGACAATATTAACGAGTAATACAATAACATAGAGTGTAGTTAGTTTTAAAATTGAGTGAGTTTATATTTTAACTTTGATTTGAAATTTTAACATTAATTGAGGGAAGTTAATTATTTATTAGCATTCCAAGATAAAAAGTTCATTTTTCTTTTTTGTATAAAGAGTAGTAATATGGAAATACTTAATATTAATATAATATTTAGAAGAATATTAATACGGATTGGTACGTGTAAATAGTTAAAAATAAAATTTGTGAAACACTTAATTTTTAGTACCAAATCTTTTTAATCGGACCAAAAAGGGTGACTTGGAAAAGTCGCCCCTTTTGTTTCGGACCAAAAGAGGCGACTTCTCCAAGTCGCCCTTTTTGGTCAGCACCAAAGGAGTCGACTTGGAAAGTCGCCCTCTTTCCAAAAGTACGGGAAATAAATCAACAGGAAAAAAAGAGAAGATTTGAGACAGGGACATAAATCAGCACTCGAAAGAGGATGACCAATGGTTAGCACTCGAAACATAATTATAATAGGAAGAATCCGGAGACGAATTTTTAATTTTCACATCTGTTTTTCAAAATATGAGAAACCAATTGATAATTGAGAGTATATATATTGGCTTATTGCTTAAGAAGGTAATTTCATTCGTTTTTGTTCAATATTGAATTTGTCGTAAATCTGAACAATCTTTATATAGTGGTATAGGTAGAGTTCAAACATATGTGCCAAACTTAAATTTATCATTAACTATAATAAATAATGCAATTTGATGTAAACAACAACTATGATGTAGTTTAACGTGTTTCGCTAATTGATACGAGGAGCAACAATGAGAACGATTCCTTTGTTACATTGGATTAAATTTCGATTTTTAAGAGAATCAAAGACGTGAGAACCCGAATGACCAAATCTAATATGCCACGCAGAGGAAAATATGGTTGTTAAAATGGTGGGAGAAGTGGCACTTGCATCGGATGTAAGTAGGAACAAATATAGGCCCCCTCATTATAGGCCCCCTAATATATAATAGTTCTATTTCTTATTTGTAAAATTAAACATAAAATTCAGATAGATTGATATCTTTCGAATTTTTTTTATTAACATTTTTTTCATTATTTTTTGAATTACGTTCCTAACACGTATAACAAGAGTTTACCGTTTACAAAATATATTAGGAGTTTTCTTTACAAAACATATACGAAATACCACAGATGTGTACCTTCTCCTTGCATGTATTTGCGGTAATGATGTGGTGAAGGACTTGATGTGAGCGTGAGTGAACTTTAAATAGTTTTGCCCGCATCGCATAATGGACGTTGGTTCTTGATGTTGGAGAAGGTAAGGGTAAGATGAAACATGTTCTTTGAGATACACGTAGTAAAAGAACAAGAGGAGAATTAGGGACTAGGAAGAGAATTTGGGAAGATAAGAAAACAAAATTAGAAGAAAAAAAAAGTGTCGGAATCGCGAATTCCAAGAATGTTAGGCGGCAAAAGTGTAGTTTGGAAAGGATTTTGCCCCACACGTATGATACCATGAATTTTGGATATTAGGGAGAATTCGGATACCCCTATGTTCCAATGTATAAATGGCGTGACCAACTCGTGAGTTGTATTGGATAACATAATACTAGTATGAGAATGCATGCACAAAAGGACAAGCTCAATTATGGGAATATAAGTATCAGTAGTAGTTATTTTCTCTAATCAAGGAAGTTGTTACTCATACAATAAAAATACATCAACGCACTCCAACCACACTATCCATCAACCCTATCTACCGACAAAGAACCTTGATAGGGAATATCGATAATTTTATTCGCCGTGTATATAGATTCATATGTATAATATATTTATCATATTTAGTATTTTGTAATTATGGTAGAATTAAAATTATAAAAAAAATTATATTGTATATCTATATATATATTAATATTAAAGAAAAAGATTTTAAAAAATATATATATTAATACAAGATATCCCCAAAACCTGAATTTTTCTTTTGACACACAAATTGCTCTCATACCTTTCTCTCAGTCGAGCAGAGCAACACTGTCCCTCCCTTTTCTTTGTCCAGAGGTCACTATTGCCTATTGCGCCAGCTGTGCTGCTCTCCCTCCTTTTCTCTTGTCCTTTACCCAAGAATAAAATACTTAGCACTATTGAGTTGTATTAGATAACATAATACTAGTATGAGAATGCATGCACAAAAGGACAAGCTCAATTGTGGGAATATAAGTATTGTTATTTTCTCTATTCAAGGAAGTTGTTATTCCTTTTGTTATTCCTAGTGAATCCCTAGAAGCCTGGAGAAGTACCTTTCATGGATAAATTAATTACTCCATTGCATGCAAAAATCATTTTATCTCTGATATGCGAAACAGCGCAAGTGACAGTCTTGTAAAAAGAATCAACAGGATATTAACACAGCAACAATCCTTATAATATTTCAGTAAAGATTGTCACCACATGTGTTTAAACCCGCGACGTCGGAATGATTGTACGCGAATCACCTTGCCACTTAACAATTCTGTCTGTGCCCACATATTTTCTCTCTCTAAATAGGTTAAAAGATAAAACTATGAAAATATGACTAATTATTTTCACATAATTGTACCTATATAAATTTAAATTATTTGTAAAACACTGGTTGCAACTTCAAGGGGCATTAGGCCAATTTTCATTTCGTGCATGACAACTAGTAATTCATCAGATTATTAGTAGTGCTAGGGAGTGATTCCTTTGTAAAACCAAAATTCCAATTTTCACTAATTTTTTAATCACATCCTCTATTTTGGGTTACTCAGTGAAGACACAGTAGTAGTGATAGTACTATTACTATTTTCTTCAGCAGATAGTACTATATAATTAATACCCCATTTGTCTTTTTATATATACAATATTTTACTTCGAATCAGTTTTTAAAATAAAAATGTATTTTCATCATCCCTTTTTTCACTTTTCAGCAGACAATGAAAATATTTTTAATTACTCCATGCATGCAAAAATCATTTTTTTTTATAAAAAAAACACTTTCTTTCAAAAAAGAAATCAGACATCTATTCATTTTTGGATTTAAATTATAGTCACCGCTAGGGCTGTTATTTAGTGGTTCGGATATACTCGAGAACCGGACCGAAATCGGACCGGACCGGTAAATCCGGACCGAAACCGGACCGAAACCTTAACGGTCCGGATACGAGTATCAAAAAATATCCGACCGATAGGAACTGCACCAGAACCCAGAAATACCCGTGAACCGGTCCCCCCCACCCCAATCCACCTCCACCATTTCAAAGAAGCCCCTCCACCAAATTTCAGCCCCCCTCCTGTCAGCTCTAATTAGTTGTAAATTGATCAAACTTTATATGGTCATAACTTTGCGCTCGGACGTCCGTTTTACCTAAAAAAAAATTGATTTCGCGTATTTTTTCGAGACGAATAATCCCAAACGGATTTGCTTCAGCCGATTTCTCCAAAAACGTCCATATTGCCCCTCAATTTCACTTTTCCCCCAAATCGTTACGTTTTTTCCCTTTTCAAATCTAAATATCTCGCGATGTACAATTGATTTCAACGTAAAAATTGCGTGGCACCGCGTCCGAGAATGACAATTTCAGTATTGGAAATTCAATTTAAAAAAAAAAATAGCCTGACCCGGAAAATTCTTACCGGTCCGGACCGAGAACCGGACCGATAAGGTTTCGGTCCGACCGATCTCGCTCAGACCGAAACCTTACCGGTCTGGTCCGGGTCCGGACCGATAAGCTTATCGGACCGGTCCCGGTAAACTGATACCCGGACCGGACCGGTCCGATAACCGCACTAGTCACCGCTTCTCTATATCTACAGATTTTCTCTGTTATACCCCGTATTTTCAGAGTATGTACGTAAGGACGTACGTAGAAAAATTTGAACTTGAGAATAGGCTTGGCCGATTTATTCTTTGTGCACAACACCCGGTTAGAGTCGTTTTTCGACAAAACGTTTCCACAGCTTTCGTAGGGAAAATTCCGGCTATGTCATTTTTAATTTTTGCGGATTTTTCCGAGAGACGAAACATTTTGGACCAACGAGAGGGCGACACTTGTCACCCTCTCATTGGAACACGTTGGGCGGTGATGTTGGACGAATGGAGAGTGGGAGTAGGTAGGATATTTTGTGTGTTAGTTGGTTTAGGACACATGGGTGAATCTTGACCCTACACTTGCCTTGCACTTGGAAAGATCTTGGCCATTGGTTGGCCTTTACTAGACCTATAAATACCCCCCCCCCCTCTTTGGAGACTTCTTCATCCATTCTACAAATCTCTAAGTGTTAAAATCCTCCCCCTCTCTTATATGTGTTCTCGACCAACACCATCCTCCCCTCGCCGAGAGCCCTCTCCCTCTCAGGTGCTAGCCGTGGGTACCCCTAGCCTAGTGGTTTTCGTAAATACCCCCCCCCTCTTGGTAGAAATACTCTCAAAAGTATTGTTGTAATGCCCAAATTACCTTAGCCGTATACCTTATAGTATTCTAAGGTTATACCTATACTAAAAGCCCAGTTATACTATTATACTTCCCGTCAGTCACAAAACCGAAACCCTAAGGAAAATCTCCATAGTTGGTTGGAGTATTAAGTAGAAGTTGGTTAGAACTTCTAAGGGTTGGTTGGAGCGCACGGAGTAGGAGCTAAACCTTGCTCAGTATCGACATTTAAACTCGGATAATTTTGGGCTTATCGAGGTAAACACTCTTGACCTCCTATTGTAATTAGAAATTACATGTTGTTAGAATATATAGTTGAAGTATACTATATATAGAACCGAACGTAGTTATCGGCAATGTCTTTTGACTTAAGCCTGAATAATAAGAAACCTTTTCGAAAGAAGAGTCTTGAATCAGTAATTACATAGGGCGTATCAGACATGAGACTTGTGTAGCTTTTACGTGAGGTAGAATTGTGCACGTCCGGATTAGACGTATAACCCCTCGGTTGGCTTCGTGGCACCCGATAGAGAGGAGATTTACGCTGTCATGCGGGAGGGAGGTGTCGAATTTTCTCGTAGAATGTTCTACGATTAGACCTAGATGTTAATAAGCGCGTGGCCTTATAGGTTGAAGTACTATGCGTGGCGCGATCTACTTGACTTAAGGAGTAGCCGACGGTTTGAGGTACTTGGAGCGTTTGCTATTAGTTGATAATCGCCGCTAGGTATGTGAACCTCTTCCTACCTTTTCTAGCATGATACGTATAACTATGTAGTACGGTGACGATACGTGTTAAACGATTTGATTGGTTTGAAACATAAAGTGTTATAACGCTTTATGGGAAGTTGGTTATAAATGACTTTATGTAAGTAAGAAAATGCTTTATGGTTTTAAAAGGTAAATCGATTTGACTTATAATCGACTTAATGTGTAATAATAAAGAATCTTGAAGTATTTCAAAAGAATCTTTGAATCATTTTTAACAGAAGAACAATACTTGGTTTTGAAAACATAAGCGTTATACTAGCTTTATGGGAAGTTAGGTATAACGTCTTAAGAATGGTAAAATGAATGGTTTATTGATTTTAAAAGTTAAGAGACTTGATCTTAAAAGATAAGAGACTTAACTTGTTTTACTTGGTAATTAACATTTTGTTAAAAATGTTGTAAAACCTCATTCGCGAGTAATGAGTACTTGATTTTAAAAGCAATAATGTTTTACCGATTTGAAATCGTAATAAGTATCGAACAAACCACAAGAATGGCTTAATAAAGAAATGTTTTGACTAATAATGTATTAGTAAAACCAAGAGAAACTTCCATCCGCATAGAAACTAAGATGAGACAAAATGATGTTACATTTCCTAGATCATGGTCGCTTAAATAAGATTGTTATAAACAAGAATAACCTACTCACGACGCATATATGTTTCCCAAATTGCTTTTAAAGGAGAATTATATCATTAAGTGATTAAAATTATGAACTACGAAACCTTTCAAATGAGAAACTTGAGTAATTGAAATTAGGCAAACTTGAAACATTTGGAAAAGAATGTTGTTACTTGATTTTACACAGAAGTGTTCGATTTACTTCAAAGGATAATCACTCTATTTTCATATACTACGTATTGTGTGACTTTTGTAAACGTAACGTATCTTTTAAAAGATAATGTATGAAGTACTTTGGGAATAGATACTCGATCTTGTTAATCATATATTAGAATGTACCTTGTGTGTATAACTTGATTGTGTTGGTTTGTGATAGCCTTGTAATACTTTCTTGTTGATTTGATAAGTAGACGTGATATGATGCTATGTGTGTTAGTGTCTTGTAACGTTTGTGTAAGAGAGTATTTTTGTTGTGCTTATGTTGTTTAACGATAAGTCGTTATGTTAGTATAATATCACTTACCTCTTGACATATTACCGGGGGTTAAGCTGCCCTCCGATGCGGGGTAGACTCAGGCGGTCTGGGACCATGATTCGAGGATACCTCATGCGGGTCCAAGGACCTATGCGAGCTACGGAGTTCCGTGTTAGTGATGCGGGTTATACCACGCGGCCTACGCGCCATGCGACTACGAGTCCAGATTTACGCCGATGAGTAGCTACCCTCGACGCGGGTTACATACCCTACGCGGCCTATATGAGTGGCCTATGCGGACTACGGAGTCCGAGATTAGGCTTGCATGGTGATACTACGCAATTGGCCTGCTCGATCATTCGCAAACCTAGAAAAGACCTCGCTACGCTTACCTATTGTTGCTCTTGTTTATGATGCGGCACTATGCGCGCTACCTTAGTTGTTTCATACATACTTGCAAAACTAATTTTAAAATGATATGTTTTCATTTAAGTACTTTTTACGCTTCATATACTTGGTACTGTTATCGACCTCCTTCGGGCCGCGTTCACGCCGCAGTCGAGGTACACGATCGTTGATCCTAGCCTCGTGGTCACAAGCGCTTGGGAAGCTCCGTTTCTCGGAGGCTTATCACGGTATAGTCCCCGTCAGAGTGTGTTTACATTCGTGGGTTTGGCGGGCCCGTCCCGCCATTGTTGTCGATCTTTCTTGAGGTCCGTAGTAATCGCTGTAGGCAGTTGTAATGGGATGTAATCGTTCGGTTTTTAAATTGATCTATATATATACGCCGTAAGACAAGTCTTCTCCGACATCGCTTCTTACTTCATAATATTTTCATGTCTTGTTTTATGTTCACCGACACTCGATGTTGTATCACTAGGTGCCCGGTAGGCACGACCACGCCCGGTTCGGTCGTGACAAAAGTGGTATCGTGAGCGATTAATCCTCTGAAAGTGTCTACGCATCAGATCCAAGAAGTCTTGATTATCGGTGTTGTGCACCACACCAATAATCGTGAGGCTATAGGATATTTAGGATTGGTTTCTATTCTTCTCACTCGAGATCGTGCCTTAGAGTCGTGTGGCAAGTTGGACCTCTCACGTATTTCTTTCCTTACCGCTATGCCTCCGCGTAGGCAACCCGGCCCAGAGGCAAGGCGGCCGAGGAGCCGCGAGCAGAGTACAGAGGGTTACGAGGCACGCCCATCTTTACCTAGGGTAGTGCTTCATTCGGAGTTATGCTCGTCACTAGCCCCAGCAGAGTTTAGCACGCGGCGCAGCTCCTCTCGCGCCATGACATTTGAACCTTCGCCCACGACCGAGACAGAGAATATAGATTGCAAAGAGGCGACCACATTAGCTATGGATTTGGCTACCAGAGCTTATAACGTTGTATAGCGAGTCTTGATGAATATCTTAGAAAAGGGTCACGAGAGTAATTCTTGATTAGCTTGAGCATGGCTCGTATGCGCTTATGCGCAGCGAGCCAAGAAACGTAGAGATCAACGGGTTAACGGGCGATGCAGAAGAGGCGAGCAAAGAAGGTCCTTTGGTAACTTTCGAGTCGAGTCACCTCACCAGCAGATTAGATTATGCACATCCACCAGTGCAGAAAGGTCCTCCACAGGGTTCAGGACGTTCGGGGTATGCAGGAGTTGGTCAGAGCTCCAGAGCTTCCGCTCACGCTACACGTAGGTTCCAAACCACCGATTCGCTTTTTCCCGGTGTTCACAGCGATGTACGTCATCCCGGGGAATGTCATCTTTTAGTTAGTACTTGTTTTACCTACGACCGTCAGGGTCTGGTGTCGAAAGAGTGTCCTTGTAAGAGGACTTAGCCTTCAGGATCGATGGGTAGTCGTCACCTTCCTTAGCTGCGCCTACGGCGTGTTTGATTAGAACGACTTAAGGGAGTGGAGCAGTAGATACAGGTTTATCCTTAACCCTCTAGGGGTTAGTATGTGAGATAAGGTGAGTACACCTTAAGTGTTATTCTGATTGCATTGTGTAAATTGTGATTAGAAATCTTGGTTAGTTAACCAAGTAAGATTTGGGGGATAGAGAAGGTGTGAGCCTTAGAGTTTTTTTTTTTCCGTAGAGACCTTAGAGGTAAGGCCATCTCGAGTAAAGGTGTAGTGTTATGTTTGATCCTTATCGGAGTGCATAGTACACGTGAGCTATGTTTATGGGATAAGTCCCTGAGTAGTGTGGAATGAAAGAGGGTAGTTGAGCTAAGATGACCGCTAGGTTTTCGTAACGTGATTAGTGAGAGTTTTCCGGTTCGGGGAGCTAATGTCTCAAGCGTGCCGGGTCGGGTTGAGGCCACGTTCGGGTCAACCCGCGGCTGTAGATGGTGGGGCCATTGTGGTGGTCCCGCTTTGGGTTAGGGTTATGAGGGTGTTAGGCCCAAGTTTAGTTAACCAACAGACGAGTTCGTGGACGCAATGACCGATGAGTCGCCGGCGAGGTCACCGCCTTGTCTTCTAGCAAAGACCGTTTACTCGGCGGTGTTGATTTATCGAAGGTTGTAAGGTCGCACGGGTGCCTACCTTCACCTTATGACGCAGTGGAGCCAGTGGTACGCTGTTTTTGTTTCTAAGTTTTACCAAGCGGGTTAAGAACTCAGTGAGTCTCAGACCGCGTTCGCCTCGGGCCGTGTGGATTTCGCGGGTAGTTGTGAGGATTGTTGTCTCGTGGAGGTAGTGTTTCAGCTACCATTTCAGTGTTCGAATGTCGCCTTATGAAGCCTTGTGGGGGCGGATGTGTAAGTCGCCGGTCGATTGGTTCGATGTTGGCAAGATTCAGATAGTTGGTTCAGGCTTGTTCCAGCAGACTGTGGATCGGGTAAAGCGTGTGTAGAAGTGGTTCTGGCAGCTCCGAGACATCGTGCGGATAAGCGGCGACGCCGCTTAGAGTGCAGGGTGACGGTCGGTCTTCTTGAAAGGACCACCCCGGGTTGGGTGTGACGAGTTTTGGGAAACAGAGGGAACTTAGCCCGAGTTACTTTGGGCCCTTTTGAGTTCATGTGAAGGATAGGCCGGGTTGCCTATATGTTAGCTTTTGCCGTCCGACTTAGGAGGCAGTACGTCCGGTCTTTCGTATTGTTATGATCGGGAAAGTATCGAGATCCATCAGTGTTCCCGCTAATGATGACCACGTTAGAGATAGTAACCCGAGTTTTGGAAAGCCAAGACGATCGAAATGTGGTAAGAGTTCGAGTACGATGACCTCGGGGATCGCACGCGGCCGGCACCATTTGTTAGGTCGCCGGAGTGACACTAGAACCTCGCGGCAAAGTGACAAAAGTGGTATCACGACGAGTAAAGGGAGAAGCGAGCATGTATTGCGAGCAGAGATGTGACCATTTCTTTTGTATGGAGAAAGTGCGAAGGAATTATATTTTAGACCCTTGGATGGGAGCGTTTGTGATGTTAGAGGTGTTTCCTCGTGAACATGGATGTAAGTATTTTGCGCAGGTGTTGTTGTGGCCAGTTGTGGCAGGATTGTTCAGGTAAGTATAGTAGTGAAGACTATCTTGGCGCACGCTTGTTTGAGACTTAGAAGGAACATTCGACGAATGTTTCTGGAGGGAGAATGTTATACCGTATTTTCGAGTATGTGCGTGGGGCGACGTAGAAAAATTTGAACTTGAGAATAGGCTTGGCCGATTTATTCTTTGTGCACAACACCCGGTTAGAGTCGTTTTTCGACAAAACGTTTCCACAGCTTTCGTAGGGAAAATTCCGGCTATGTCATTTTTAATTTTTGCGGATTTTTCCGAGAGACGAAACATTTTGGACCAACGAGAGGGCGACACTTGTCACCCTCTCATTGGAACACGTTGGGCGGTGATGTTGGACGAATGGAGAGTGGGAGTAGGTAGGATATTTTGTGTGTTAGTTGGTTTAGGACACATGGGTGAATCTTGACCCTACACTTGCCTTGCACTTGGAAAGATCTTGGCCATTGGTTGGCCTTTACTAGACCTATAAATACCCCCCCCTCTTTGGAGACTTCTTCATCCATTCTACAAATCTCTAAGTGTTAAAATCCTCCCCCTCTCTTATATGTGTTCTCGTCCAACACCATCCCCCTCCCCCCTTGGCCGAGAGCCCTCTCCCCCCCTCCTTGTGGTGCTAGCCGTGGGGTACCCCCCCTAGCCTAGTGGTTTTCGTAAATACCCCCCCCCTCTTGGTAGAAATACTCTCAAAAGTATTGTTGTAATGCCCAAATTACCTTAGCCGTATACCTTATAGTATTCTAAGGTTATACCTATACTAAAAGCCAGTTATACTATTATACTTCCCGTCAGTCACAAAACCGAAACCCTAAGGAAAATCTCCATAGTTGGTTGGAGTATTAAGTAGAAGTTGGTTAGAACTTCTAAGGGTTGTTTGGAGCGGGTCGGAGCGCACGGAGTAGGAGCTAAACCTTGCTCAGGATTGATCGGTGTATTTTATATACACCTTTTGAGTCAGTCTAGTTAGTCTTTTGTCCCGTTTTGTACATACAAAGTGTCGTATTAGGATAGATTTTCTTTCTTTTGAGTCAAAGTGGCTAAAGTGGCCAAATGGCGGAAAAGGAGCGAAAAGAGGGAAAAAGAGGAGGTACTAGAGCTGAAAACGGAGAAAGTGGCAAACGAGGCTGAAATCAGACTGCGCGGCGCCTCGCAATCGAAGCGAGGCGCGCGCTATTATTCGTGAGAAGTCGCGAAGATCCAGCGCCGCGCCTCGAAGACCGTAACGCGGCCGCGCGCTAAACATCCGAGAAGCCGCGAAGATCCAGTACGCGCGCCTCGCATGCCAGATATCAGGGCCGCGGCGCCAAAACACCCGAAGTATTGCAGAACTTTAGGCGCCGCGGCGCCCATCTGCAGGGCCGCGGCGCCGACGCGGAAAAATTAGGTCTTTTGACGGATTTTTGGGCCAGGCCTGCAGAAAAAAGAGAGGAGACGTTTTAAACCTATAAAAGGAGAACCCTAGGCAGTTTTCAAGGGTTCCCCTTTCTTGCACAACTCAAGATTCTTGACTTGGAGATTGGACACCATTAGCTTAGTAATTTCTTTTCCCTTTCCTTTATTTATTTCAGTTTTTGCATGATGAACTTTGAATTAGTTCTTGTCATATTCATGGCTAGGAACTAATTCTCTTATAGGGCTTTCTATGTTGAATTTCTTGAACCTTATGTTATAACTTAATGCATGCTTATGGTTATTATTCTTATTGAGAGATCTATCCAATAATTGAGTTGAATTCTTGGTAGCTAATTGACAACTAGTTATCACTATATGATTTCTAATCGATTACGAAAAGGAGGATTGTGAATATCTTTGTAAGTTGGGTAGACGGTCTCGAGTTGGGGATGAAAATACCTCAATTAGATTTGTACCGTTGATGAGAGGCTTAACAACCCTAATTTTGCGCATTGCGACGGCCAACTAGGTTTTTGTGCTTAATCCTCCTATAGAGTTACCCTTATCGAAAGTTAGGTAAGGAACAATCTGGGTCGAGTGTTTATATAACCCTAACGGGAGTATAAAACGATTTCGTAAACCTGCTTTCTCCAAAAGAAGAACACCATAAGTAATGCATTAGTAAGTAACATAAGCGGATAGTAAGGATACATAGAAGCCCTATTCTCATCACATCTGAATTAAATCTTTATATTTAATTAGCTTTTATAATTCTTAGTCATAAACAATGATCGGTGTATTTTATATACACCTTTTGAGTCTGTTTTAGTTAGTCTTTTGTCCCATTTTGCACATATAAATGTCGTATTAGGATAGTTTTTCTTTCTATTGAGTCAAAGTGGTTGAAATGGCCAAATGGCGGAAAAGGAGCAAAAAGAGGGCAAAAGAGGAGGTAGAAAAAAACGGAGAAAGTGGCAAACGAGGTCCGATTCAGCGCGCGGGGCGCGCGCCTCGCAATGGTCGGCGCTATTATTCGCAGAAGTCGCAGAAGATCCAGTACGCGCGCCTCGTGAGACTGTAAATGGCCGCGGCGCCTAAACATCCGAGAAGCCACAGGAGTTGCAGCGCCGCGGCGCCCTCAGACAGCAGATATCAGGGCCGCGGCGCCAAAACACCCGAAGTATTGCAGAACTTTAGGCGCCGCGGCGCCTGACAGCAGGGCCGCGGCGCCGACGCGGAAAAATTAGGTCTTTTGACGGATTTTTGGGCCAGGCCTGGAAGGAAAAGAAGGGAGACGTTTTAAACCTATAAAAGGAGAACCCTAGGCAGTTTTCAAGGGTTCCCCTTTCTTGCACAACTCAAGATTCTTGACTTGGAGATTGGACACCATTAGCTTAGTAATTTCTTTTCCCTTTCCTTTATTTATTTCAGTTTTTGCATGATGAACTTTGAATTAGTTCTTGTCATATTCATGGCTAGGAACTAATTCTCTTATAGGGCTTTCTATGTTGAATTTCTTGAACCTTATGTTATAACTTAATGCATGCTTATGGTTATTATTCTTATTGAGAGATCTATCCAATAATTGAGTTGAATTCTTGGTAGCTAATTGACAACTAGTTATCACTATATGATTTCTAATCAGATTCTGAAAAGGAGGGATTGTGAATATGCTGTAAGTTGGGTAGACGGTCTCGAGTTGGGGATGAAAATACCTCAATTAGATTTGTAGCGTTGATGAGAGGCTTAACAACCCTAATTTTGCGCATTGTGCGTGACGGTCAACTAGGTTTTTGTGCTTAATCCTCCTATAGAGTTACCCTTATCAGCGAAAGTTAGGTAAGGAACAATACTGGGGTTGAGTGTTTATATAACCCTAACGGGAGTATAAAACGATTTCGTAAACCTGCTTTCTCCAAAAGAAGAACACCATAAGTAATGCATTAACAAGTAATATAAGCGGATAGTAAGGATGCATAGAAGCCCTATTCTCATCACATCTGAAGTAATTCTTTATATTTACTTATCTTTAATAATTCTTAGTTATAAACAACCAATCAAATATTAATTCGCCAAATAGATACTATAAAATAGACAATTGGTACTTGAACCCTAATCCCAGAGGACGATATTCGGTCTTATCTAAGACTATACTACTTGATACGATAACGTGCACTTGCGTTTAAAGTGTGTGCATAAATCGCGCATCAAGTTTTTGGCGCCGTTGCCGGGGATTAGGCAATAGTTCAATATCAAATTATCTATTTTTAATTTCTAATTTGGATTTAATTTTTCATTTTTTTATTATTTATTTTTAGTTTCTACGAAAATCAGGGTGCCGTGATTCTTTGTTTGTTTTTGATCTTTCTCAGGATATCAGTTTATGCGAAGGAGAAGAGGAGCTGACACTCTTGTTCCCTTCAATCCGGAAATTGAGAAAACCTGCAAACGTAATGTAAAGAATCGAATTGCAACGTTGATAGAAATGGACTGCTCCCAACAATAACAGGATGAGAGAGCGGTTAGGTGAAAATCAACTTAACCTGTGAGATCCTCGGCAAGTGCCAATAGATATGGAGGATGTGGTTCGAATCCAGCAGAGAAGTCCAGGAGATTATGTGCTACCAAGAGTGAATGGAGCACGATTTGCATTAGGCTCCCTACAACAGAGCCAACAATTTCGAGATAAAACCAGCGATTCTCGAGCATGGTGCAAAGACACGATGCGCCGAGGATCGCCATCTGAGGATCCACATACGCACATAGCAAATTTCGAGCTATGTGCCACTTTCGATATAACGGCTTCATCGATGATGCCGTCAGATTGAGGCTCTTTCCTTCTCACTCGTGGATAGAGCAAAAGTATGGTTGAATTCGCCACCGATTCGATATTTACATGGCACGAGCCGCACGTAAATTCCTAGCCAAGTTCTTTCCACCCGTAAAGCAAAGAAAATTAAGAGGAGTTGAACAACTTCTATCGTCAATGAGAGTCCTTATATGAAGCATGGGAGAGATTCAAGGATCTACAGAGGAAGTGTCCACACCATTGCATTGAGTTGTGGAACTTGGTTCATATTTTCTACAACGGCCGAGCAAGACCACCGTAACCATCATAGATGCAAAGCGCAGGGGCATTCATGAGGAAATGCCCACGACGCCCACGAGTTATTAAGATATGGCCACTAACAACCATGTCACCAAGAGAGGCAACCAGTGGGAGAAGAACCGGGGTCCATGAAGTAGATGCTATTGCGCTTGAACGCACAAGTGGCTCTTCTTCTAGCGAAACAATTGCAAAGAACATACCGGTCGATGAATCTTTGCCGCAATCGCCGAAAATCATGAGATATGCGCGCCCACATACATTTGATAGGTGTCCTTCAATGATCCCAACAACATCCCAATGGAGCAGCAGAGTGTCAGCAAGAGGTAACTACCAGAGGCAACAGAACAACCCCTACTCAAACACTTATAATCCAGGTGGAGGAATCACCCAAACTTCTCATGAGAGAGATCGTGGCCAGAATCGAGCACTGGCCAAGAAACCAATATCGTGGCAGCGAGACCGTGATAGGGCCGTGCCATAACCAAGATGCATCGTAATCAATGCCGCTTCACTCAAGCCCCCACCAATACCAATGCACTGTGTCAAGAAGAAAACCGGATGAGCTTAGCAGCATGACAAGACTTGCCAACGCCCGACGCAGCTTTATAACAGAATCTAGATCCTCGCTCGTAAACTTGGAAACACAGTAGGACATTAGCAAAGCGAGTAAACATCGTGCCAGCGGACATTGCCAAGCAATACCGAGGTAAACTGGCGGAGCAATGTAAGGCAGTGCAGTTGAGAAATGGAAAACAATTGGAGCAACAGCCGCCTCAGCCAATAGTTGAGAGGGAAGCAGAGTTAGAAAAAGATAAGGTGGCTGAACCTAGCCCAGTGATAGAAAACTCCGAGAATGAGTATACGTAAAAGATTCCCTTCCCCGAGATTACAAAGTAAGGCGGTCGATAAACAATTTTCCAAATTCTGGAGGTATTCGTGAAGTTGCACATCAACATACCGCTTATAGAGGCTTGGAGCAGATGCCATCTTACTTCAAGTTCATGAAAGAAATCTTGGGAAAAAGATAAACCGGCCGAATATGAGATAGTAGCACTAATGTAAGAGTGTAGTGCTATTTTACAAAAGAAATTGCCACCAAAGCTAAAGGACCTGGAAGCTTTACACTACCATGCACACAAGGCGGGGTGACTTGCAATGAGCTTGTGTGATCTGGTGGCGAGTATAAATTTGACGCCTATCGCTTTCAAAAGATCGAGTTAGGAGAAGCAAACCCACCACCGTGAGTCCGCAACTAGCCGACAGATGGTTCATCCACGAGGAAGATCGAGGATGTGATTGTGGCGTAGGAAAATTTTTCTTTCCCGCAGATTTCCATTCGATATGGAAGAAGATGCAGAAATCCCGATCATATCGGGAGGCCATTTCTAGCAACGCGAGCCTTGATTGACGTTGAAAGAGGAGAGCTAACGCTAAGAGTGGAGAACGAAGAGATGGTGTTTAAAGTCTTTAAACACGCTATCGAGCCAAGAACCGTAAGTGGGTGTTTTGCAATCAACACCACCAAACCCCACGCGAGCCATTGCAATGCAACCAAAGAGTGATGAGCCCAAGAAAACAAGCATGGTTTCTTTGAGATGACACTAAATGAGGTAATTGTTCTAACTCCCTACTACCGATAATGCTAAAAGAAAAGGAGAAAAGGAAACGCCAAATGTGGCGAAATGGATCGTTGGGGACTTAATCCACCCTGTGGCTAGTAAGTCTAAGAACTTGCGTCCGCTAAAAGACGTTAAAGACAACTTATTGGGAGGCAACCCAATGTTTTCAATTATGTTAGTTGAATTTCTGTCGTTATTTTATTTTAGTTTGTCTAAGAACACTCACCAGATTGGATCTTGTTGTTGTGTGATTGACAGTACAAGAAATTAAACCGGGACGGAATAAATCAAGAAAAGCAAGGATTTCAGAGAAGCGTGTAGCCACGCGCGCAGAGCGGGTCATGCGCCAAAAGATCTCGAACAGTTTGAAAGAGCCGCGCGCCGAGCAGGCCGCGCGAGAATTCCGTAAAGTTGGCGAAGCTTTAGCCGCGCCAGAGCAGGTGCGGCGCAGAAAATCCCGGCGAGCGCAGATGATTAGGCGCCATGGCCAAAAGCAGTCCATGGCGCAAGGCGGAATCCAAATTTAAAACGCCTAAAAATCAGATTTTCCCAATTCCAACTTCCAAAACCTAACCTTCCCTCTCCACAAACCCACGAAATTCCAGACATTTGCCCACAACACCTCCACAAATCCAACCCAACCACAACCTAAGCTCTTAAAGGCCCAAAAACCCTCAACTATCTCAAACAACAAAGCCCCATGCCATAGCCTCAACCCACCAATCAAACAAGAACAAGCTCGAGTCTTCTCATCAAAAGGTAATCCCTATCTTTGTTCTTGAATCCTTTCACCAAGTCATGAGGTAGTAGTTGGGAAGAGTATTGTAGTTGGAGTAGTTGGTCTAAAAGTTGGTTGTAAAGTGGAGAAAAGAGTAGAAAAGAGGTTGTGGGCATTGCTCAAGTGCGGTGTTGTCGCTAGTTGTTGAGTGTATAGGAGACATCAGGCCACAAAAATTAGAAGTCGCAGATTTTGTTTATAAATGGCCACCAGAAAGAGAAGAGGATCCACATCCACCCCAACCCCACAATACGATGAAAATAGATTTGTGAGTTACCAGGCCTTCCAAAGATACAAAAGGCTTGATACTGTGCCCGTAATTCCGTAGGGAATGGATTACCAAAGGGGATCATATGGGAGGAAGACATTTATGAGCCCATCCGGCTATGATAGAGCTAAGGGGTGGAAGAGATTTGTCAATCCGAGAAGATAAAACCAGTGAATACAACAACGGGCGGGAATTTTATGCA
This sequence comes from Przewalskia tangutica, assembly GCA_029844215.1. Taxonomy (NCBI): domain Eukaryota; kingdom Viridiplantae; phylum Streptophyta; class Magnoliopsida; order Solanales; family Solanaceae; genus Przewalskia; species Przewalskia tangutica. Next base: position 1,537,531 of record CM056735.1, read on the forward strand.
AACTTTCCGGAGAGGACGAAGCGGGTGCTTTGTAAGGGGACGATATGCCTCAGAATAAAGAAACGCGATAAATGCAGATCTCAAGACATTGATGTTGAAGGGAAGTGATTGGAATCACTTTAGAACACGGGTCTAGAAGCACCAACCACATCGATTGGAATGACGCCAGAAACACGCAGCTACCCGGGTCGCTGAGATAGGAAGAAATGGGTCCAGAGCACCGAGCAAAGCACCAACAAGCGCAAACAAGGCTTGGTATTTTGTCGGTTCGCACGATTCCATCCACGCACTTCACCAGAGTGCCGTACAGCGATTAAGCCGATTTATGGAATTATGAGGCCGCAAATTGATGTTGGGAAAGAAATAGTGCGAGCATTGAAGAAATCAGCAGGTTGGTGACAACAGGTGTGTTGTGACATGGCTCACTTATCACAATTTTGTGCAGCATAAATGCGGTCCCATTACTACCCACTTACACTCATGAGAGAAACCAACTGCCAGTGTCCTATGGGATAGTGCACTCTTTTCCGCACTCCCACTTCAAAGAATGACGGAGAGCACCCGCAGCAGAAGAACAACAAAGCAGCAGAGGCAACCACGGATGAAGATGAGCCTCAAATAGGGGCTCAATACGAGGCGTGACCCACCCACCGCCAACCACAAGAGCGTAACCTTCAGAGCCCACAATGGGGCAATTGTACCAACACCGTAAGGAGATGATGCAGACCTTGCAAACAAGAGTACAAGGACGAGAAGAAACAAGGCAACAAATCGACGAGCCGAGTGCCTTGTTCAACCAACGGTCGATGATTATCCACCGCCACCACCACCATTTTAGCCAAAGTTTGTAAGTGTCGCTTTCTTATCGCTTTGAGTCTACACATTGGGGACAATGTGTGATTTAAGTTTGGGGGTGTGTTTTTGTGTTTTAGTTTTTATTTGTGTGTCATGTTATGTCTTATTTAAATTTTTCTATTTGTTTTATGTTTATTTTGAGTCACCAAAATTTTTCTTTCGAGTCATAATTGCTGTCACAAAGATCATGTATCTTTGTAGTTGCTAGAAACACCTAGTGAAGTAAGGTGGAATAATGTAAAGGAATGGAAGCAAATATCTAAACACTTAGGTTAGAGATGCCAAAACTCATGAGAACTGCCTATTTGGAGTTTCTTGCTTGAGTTATGCATGCTAAATGATAAATACTTATGTGTTATGAGTGCTTGCTATTTGAGGCGAAATAATTAGGATATGCATGTTAGAGAGATGACTCAGGCATTTCTTTGATAGCCAATTCTTACCATTCTTTTCTATCCTGTACTTTAAAAATATATCCCTAGTCAACCCATCGAGCCAAAAATTGAAACTTTTTCTTTGACACCCTATATTCCCATAAATTGTGCCATAAGTGAAAATATGAAATAGTGGAGTACATTGTGTTAAAAAGAAGAAACAAAAAGAGTGAACAAGTTTGAGGCACCCTAATGGAAAAGTAATAAGAAAGAGGCAAAAGCCTAAGTTTGGGGGTGCCTATTTGTATAATACACTTCACTCTCCCAAAACAAAATAGCTGAAGGATAGAATTGAAGTGAAGGAAAGAATCAAAAGAAAAAGGGAAAAATTGAAAAGCCAAAGAGCTTATGGTACAGAAAAATGAGCCTAAATGCCTATCTTTACCAACCCCTACCTAAGCCTACATTACAACTCCCAAAGTCCTGAAGATCTCTTCTATGTATATCCAGAATTAGTGGAGAATAGCAAGTAAGCATGCCATAGGAATTTTTGAATTTATATGCATACTTGAGTACACTGACTTCCATTTAAGCATGATAAGTATGAGTTTGCGAAATATCTAGCTCAATGTGTTGAAATTCCATGCTATATGTTCCTCGATATTATTCTCGCTAACCTTCATGTTTTTCTAGTTAACATTCATGCAAAGAAAAGTGATCAATGGCAGGAGTCTGTTTATTTTCTTTGTTGATTTTCTTATTTATCGAGTCCGTCATTTTATTGTATTTCTTTCTATCTTTGCTCGAGGCGAGCAAAGGTTAAGTTTGGGGTATTTGATCTGTATTTTATATACACCTTTTGAGTCTGTTTTAGTTAGTCTTTTGTCCCATTTTGCACATATAAGTGTCGGATTAGGATAGTTTTTCTTTCTATTGAGTCAAAGTGGTTGAAATGGCCAAATGGCGGAAAAGGAGCAAAAAGAGGGCAAAAGAGGAGGTACGTGAGCTGAAAACGGAGCAAGTGGCACACGAGGCTGAAATTCAGACTGCCATGGGCGCCCCGCAATGAAGGTGGCTGCGCGCTATTATTCGTGAGAAGCTGCAGAAGATCCAGCGCACGCGCCTCGAGACTAGAAAGTGCCGCGCGCCTAAACATCCGAGAAGCCACAGAGTGCAGCGCGCGCGCATGCCAGATATCGGCCGCGCCAAAACACCCAAGTATTGCAGAACTTTAGCCGCGCGCCGACAGCAGGCCGGCGCCGACGCTGAAAAATTAGGTCTTTTGACTGATTTTTGGGCCAGCCGGAAGGAAAAGAAGGGAGACGTTTTAACCTATAAAAGGAGAACCCTAGGCGCTTTCAAGGTTCCTTTCGCACAACTCAAGATTCTTGACTTGAGATGGACACCATTAGCTTAGTAATTTCTTTTCCTTTCCTTTATTTATTTCAGTTTTGCATGATGAACTTTGAATTAGTTCTCACATATTCATGGCTAGAACTAATTCTCTTATGTGGCTTTCTATGTTGAATTTCTTGAACCTTATGTTATAACTTAATGCATGCTTATGGTTATTATTCTTATTGAGAGATCTATCCAATAATTGAGTTGAATTCTTGGTAGCTAATTGACAACTAGTTATCACTATATGATTTCTAATCGATTCGAAAAGGAGGATTGTGAATATCTTGTAAGTTGGGTAGACGGTCTCGAGTTGGGGATGAAAATACCTCAATTAGATTTGTAGCGTTGATGAGAGGCTTAACAACCCTAATTTTGGCGATCAGGCGTGACGGCCAACTAGGTTTTGTGCTTAATCCTCCTATAGAGTTACCCTTATCGTGAAAGTTAGGTAAGGAACAATACTGGGTCGAGTGTTTATATAACCCTAACGGGAGTATAAAACGATTTCGTAAACCTGCTTTCTCCAAAAGAAGAACACCATAAGTAATGCATTAACAAGTAATATAAGCGGATAGTAAGGATGCATAGAAGCCCTATTCTCATCACATCTGAAGTAATTCTTTATATTTACTTATCTTTAATAATTCTTAGTTATAAACAACCAATCAAATATTAATTCGCCAAATAGATACTATAAAATAGACAATTGGTACTTGAACCCTAATCCCAGAGGACGATATTCGGTCTTATCTAAGACTATACTACTTGATACGATAACGTGCACTTGCGTTTAAAGTGTGTGCATAAATCGCGCATCAAACAACCAATCACTCATTAATTCACCAAATAGATACTAGAAAATAGACAATTGGTACTTGGACCCTAATCCCAGAGGACGATATTCGGTCTTATCTAAGACTATACTACTTGATACGATAACGTGCACTTGCGTTTAAAAGTGTGTGCATATTACGCGCATCAAGTTTTTGGCGCCGTTGCCGGGGATTAGGCAATAGTTCAATATCAAATTATCTATTTTTAATTTCTAATTTGGATTTAATTTTCATTTTTTTTATTATTTATTTTTTAGTTTCTACGAAAAGCAGGGTGCCGTGATTCTTTGTTTGTTTTTGATCTTTCTCAGGATATCAGTTTATGCGAAGGAGAAGAGGAGCTGACACTCTTGTTCCCTTCAATCCGGAAATTGAGAAAGCCTGCAAAATGTAATGTAAAGAATCGAATTGCAACGTTGATAGAAATGGACGGTGCTCCCAACAATAACAGGATGAGAGTGGTTAGGTGAAAATCAACTTAACCTGGAGATCCTCAAGAAGTGCCAATAGATATGGAGGACGTGGTTCGAATCCGGCGTAAAGAAGTTCGAGATTATGTGCTACCAAGAGTGAATGGAGCACGATTGTATTAGGCTCCCTACACAGAGCCAACAATTTCAAATAAAACCAGCGATTCTGAGCATGGTGCAAAGACACGATTCGGAGGATCGCCATCTGAGGATCCACATACGCACATAGCAAATTTCTTGGAGCTATGTGCCACTTTCGATATAACGGCGCATCGATGATGCCGTCAGATTGAGGCTCTTTCCCTTCTCACTCGTGGATAGAGCAAAAGTATGGTTGAATTCCCGCCACCGATTCGATATTTACATGGCACGAAATGGCACGTAAATTCCTAGCCAAGTTCTTTCCACCGTAAAGCAAAGAAAATTAAGAGGAGTTGAACAACTTCTATCAGTCAATGGAGAGTCCTTATATGAAGCATGGGAGAGATTCAAGGATCTACAGCGAAGTGTCCACACCATTGCATTGAGTTGTGGAACTTGGTTCATATTTTCTACAACGGGCCGAGCAAGACAACCGTAACCATCATAGATGCAACGCAGCGGGCATTCATGAGGAAACAGCCCACGACGCCCACGAGTTATTGAAGATATGGCCACTAACAACCATGTCACCGGAAGAGGCAACCAGTGGGAGAAGAACTGGGGTCCATGAAGTAGATGCTATTGTCGCTTTGAACGCATGTGGCTCTTCTAGCGAAACAATTGCAAAGAACATACCGCGGTCGAAATGCCGTGGCAACCGCCGAAATCGTGAGATATGCGGCCCACATACATTTGATAGGTGTCCTTCAGCGGATCCCAACAACATCCCAATGGAACAGGCAGAGTGTCAAGCAGTAGGTAACTACCAGAGGCAACAGAACAACCCCTACTCAAATACTTATAATCCAGGGTGGAGGAATCACCCAAACTTCTCATGGAAAGGAGATCGTACAAGAAAATCGCATCAGGCCAGCAGAAATCCAAGCACTGTGGCCAGAACCAATATCGTGGGCGCAGACCGTGATAGGGGCGATCATAACCAAGCAGATCAGAATCAATGCCCTTCACTCAAGCCCCACCTCAACACCAATGCACGTGTCAAGAAGAAAACCAGATGAGCTTAAGCAACCATGACAAAGACTTGCCAACGCCTGCACGCAGCTTTATAACAGATCTAGATCCTCGCTCGTAAACTTGGAAACACAGTAGGCAATAGCAAAGCAGTAAACATCAAAGCCACAGGGACATTGCCAAGCAATACCGAGGTAAACTGGCGGAGCAATGTAAGGCAATGAGAAGTGGAAAACAATTGAGCAACAAATTACCACCAATAGTTGAGAGGAAGCGAGTTAGAAAAGATAAGGTGGTCGAACCTAGCCCGGTGATAGAAAACTCCGAGAAGGAGTATACAGAAAGATTCCTTTCCCCAGAGATTACAAAGGAAGGCGGTCGATAAACAATTTTCCAAATTCTGAGGTATTCAGGAAGTTGCACATCAACATACCGCTTATAGAGGCTTTGGAGCAGATGCCATCTTACTTCAAGTTCATGAAAGAAATCTTGGGAAAAGAGGAATCGCCGAATATGAGATAGTAGCACTAATGTAAGAGTGTAGTGCTATCTTACAAAAGAAATTGCCACCAAAGCTAAAGGACTGAAGCTTTACACTACCATGCACAGTGGCGGTGACTTGCAACAGAGCTTGTGTGATCTGGGCGAGTATAAATTTGACGCCCTATCGCTTTTCAAAAGATCGAGTTAGGAGAAGCGAACCCACCACCGCGTGAGTCCGCAACTAGCCGACAGATGCTGGTTCATCCACGAGGGAAGATCGAGGATGTGATTGTGAAGGTAGGAAAATTTTTCTTTCCTGCAGATTTCCTCATTCTGGATATGGAAGAAGATGCAGAAATCCCGATCATATTGGGGAGGCCATTTCTAGCAACGGGCAGAGCCTTGATTGACGTTGAAAGAGGAGAGCTAACGCTAAGAGTGGAGAACGAAGAGATGGTGTTTAAAGTCTTTAAACACGTCATTGAGCCAAGAACTGTAAGTGGGTGTTTTGCAATCAACACCACCAAACCCCCATGCGAGCCATTGCAATGCAACCAAAGAGTGATGAGCCCAAGAAAACAAGCATGGTTTGCTGAGATGACACTAAATGAGGTAATTGTTCCGGAACTCCCTACTACCGATAATGCTAAAAAGAAAAGGAGAAAAAGGAAACGCCAAATGTGGCGGAAATGGATTGGTTGGGGACTTAATCCACCCCAGGGCTAGTAAGTCTAAGGAACTTGCGTCCGGCTAAAAGACGTTAAAGACAGCGCTTGTTGGGAGGCAACCCAATGTTTTCAATTATGTTAGTTGAATTTCTGTCGTTATTTTATTTTAATTTGTCTAAGAACAGTCTCACGGTATTGGATCTTGTTGTTGTGTGATTGACAGGTACAAGAAATTAAACCGGGGGACGGAACAAACTGAAGAAAAGCAAGGATTTCCAGAGAAGCGGGTAGCCAGCGCTACTGGTGAGCAGCGCGCCAAAAGATCTGAACAGGCTCGGAAGTTTAAGCCGCGCGCCGAGCAGGCCGCGCGTAGAATTCCAGAAAGTTGGCCGAGCTTAGCCGCGCGCTGAGCAGGCCGCGCAGAAAATCCCGGCGAGCGCAGATGATTAGCCGCGCGCCAAAAGCATGGCCGCGCCGGCGAATCCAAAATTAAAAACGCCCAAAACTGCACCGCCTCAAAGCAGCAGACGGAGAGCACCACCAAAGCAGAGGCCGCCATGGATGAAGATGAGCCGAAATAGGGGCTCAATACGAGGCAGACCCAACACCGGCCAACCACTGAGCGTAACCTTCAGAGCCCACAATAGGGCAATTGTACCAACACCGTAAGGAGATGATGCAGACCTTGCAAACAAGAGTACAAGGACAACAAGAAACAAGGCAACAAATCGACGAGCCGAGTGCCTTGTTCAACCAACGGTCGATGATTATCCACCGCCACCACCACCATTTTAGCCAAAGTTTGTAAGTGTCGTTTCTTTTTATCTTTGAGTCTACACACATTGGGGACAATGTGTGATTTAAGTTTGGGGTGTGTTTTTGTGTTTTAGTTTTTATTTGTGTCATGTTATGTTTTAGTTAAATTTTTCTATTTGTTTTATGTTTATTTTGAGTCACCAAAATTTTTCTTTCTTAGTCATAATTGCTCACAAAGATCATGTATCTTTGTAGTTGCTAGAAACACCTAATGAAGTAAGGTGGAATAATGTAAAGGAATTGAAGCAACTATCTAAACACTTAGGTTAGATATGCCAAAAACTCACATAACTGCCTATTCGAGTTTCTTGCTTAAGTTATGCATGCTAAATGATAAATGCTTATGTGTTATGAGTGCTTGCTATTTGAGGCGAAATAGTTAGGATATGCATGTTAGGGAGATGACTCGCATTTCTTTGATAGCCAATTCTTACCATTCTTTTCTATCCCGCACTTTAAAAATATCCCTAGTTAGCCCCATCGAGCCTAAAATTTGAAACTTCTTCTTTGACACCCTATATTCCCACAAAGTGTACCATAAGTGAAATTATGAAACAAGAGGAGTACATTGTGTTAAAAGAAAACAAAAAGAATGAATAAAGTCTGTTGCACCCCAATACAAAAGTAATAAGAAATATGCAAAAGCCTAAGTGTGGGGGGCGTTGTCATTATTATATACTTCATTCTCCCAAAACAAAAGAGGAAGGATAGAATTGAAGTGAAGTAAAGAATCAAAAGAAAAAGGGAAAATTGAAAAGCCAAAGAGCTTATGGTACAGAAAAATGAGCCTAAATGCCTATCTTTACCAACCCCTACCTAAGCCTACATTACAACCCCCAAAGTCCTGAAGATCTCTTTTATGTATGTCCAGAATTAGTGGAGAATAGCAAGTAAGCATGCCATAGGAATTTTTGAATTTATATGCATACTTGAGTACACTGACTTCCATTTAAGCATGATAAGTATGAGTTTGCGAAATATCTAGCTCAATGTGTTGAAATTCCATGCTATATGTTCCTGCATATTATTCTGCTAACCTTCATGTTTTTCTAGTTAACATTCATGCAGCAAAAGTGATCAATGGCAGGGAGTCTGTTTATTTTCTTTGTTGATTTTCTTATTTATTGAGTCTGTCATTTTATTTCTTTCTTTTTATCTTTGCTCGAGGGCGAGCAAAGGTTAAGTTTGGGGGTATTTGATCGGTGTATTTTATATACACCTTTTGAGTCAGTCTAGTTAGTCTTTTGTCCCGTTTTGTACATACAAAGTGTCGTATTAGGATAGATTTTCTTTCTTTTGAGTCAAAGTGGCTAAAGTGGCCAAATGGCGGAAAAGGAGCGAAAAGAGGGAAAAAGAGGAGGTACTAGAGCTGAAAACGGAGAAAGTGGCAAACGAGGCTGAAATCCAGACCTGCGCGCCTCGCAATCGAAGGCGGCGCGCTATTATTCGTAGAAGTCGCAGAAGATCCAGTACGCGCGCTCGTGAGACCAGAAACATGGCCGCGCGCTAAACATCCGGAAGCCGCAGAAGATCCGCGCGCGCGCTCGCATGCCAGATATCGGCCGCGCCAAAACACCCGAAGTATTGCAGAACTTTAGCCGCGCCGACAGCAGGTGGCGGCGCCGACGCGGAAAAATTAGGTCTTTTGACTGATTTTTGGGCCAGGCCTGGAAGGAAAAGAGGGGAGACGTTTTAACCTATAAAAGGAGAACCCTAGGCTTTCAAGGTTCCTGTCTTGCACCACACAAGATACTTGACTAGGAGATTGGACACCCTTAGCTTAGTAATTTCTTTACCCTTTCCTTTATTGATTTCAGTTTTTGCATGATGAACATTGAATTAGTTCTTGTCATATTCATGGCTAGGAACTAATTCTCTTATAGGCTTTCTATGTTGAATTTCTTGAACCTTATGTTATAACTTAATGCATGCGTATGGTTATTATTCTTATTGAGAGATCTATCCAATAATTGAGTTGAATTCTTGGTAGCTAATTGACAACTAGTTATCACTATATGATTTCTAATCGATTCAAAAGGAGGATTGTGAATATCTTTGTAAGTTGGGTAGACGGTCTCGAGTTGGGGATGAAAATACCTCAATTAGATTTGTAGCGTTGATGAGAGGCTTAACAACCCTAATTTTGCGCATTGTGCGTGACTACAACTAGGTTTTGTGCTTAATCCTCCTATAGAGTTACCCTTATCGTGAAAGTTAGGTAAGGAACAATCTGGGTTGAGTGTTTATATAACCTAACGGAGTATAAAACGATTTCAGAACCCGCTTTCTCCAAAAGAAGAACACCATAAGTAATGCATTAACAAGTAATATAAGCGGATAGTAAGGATGCATAGAAGCCCTATTCTCATCACATCTGAAGTAATTCTTTATATTTACTTATCTTTAATAATTCTTAGTTATAAACAACCAATCAAATATTAATTCGCCAAATAGATACTATAAAATAGACAATTGGTACTTGAACCCTAATCCCAGAGGACGATATTCGGTCTTATCTAAGACTATACTACTTGATACGATAACGTGCACTTGCGTTTAAAGTGTGTGCATAAATCGCGCATCAAGGATCGACATTTAAACTCGGATAATTTTGGGCTTATCGAGGTAAACACTCTTGACCTCCTATTGTAATTAGAAATTACATGTTGTTAGAATATATAGTTGAAGTATACTATATATAGAACCGAACGTAGTTATCGGCAATGTCTTTTGACTTAAGCCTGAATAATAAGAAACCTTTTCGAAAGAAGAGTCTTTGAATCAGAATTACATGGGACCGTATTACGAGACTTGTGTAGCTTTTTCTGTGAGGTAGAATTGTGCACGTCCGGATTAGACGTATAACCCCCCCCCCTGGTTGGCTTGGTAGTCGGCCCCGATAGAGGAGGAGATTTACGCTGTTGCGGGGGGGAGGTCGCGAATTTTCTGTAGAATGTTCTACGATTAGACCTAGATGTTAATAAGCGCCTTGTGGCCTTATAGGTTGAAGTACTATGCGTGGCGCGATCTACTTGACTTAAGGAGTAGCTGACGGTTTGAGGTGCTTGGAGCGTTTTGCTATTAGTTGATAATCGTCGCTAGGTATGTGAACCTCTTCCTACCTTTTCTAGCATGATATGTGTATAACTATGTAGTACGGTAGACGTACATGTGTTAAACGTATTTGATTGGTTTGAAACATAAAGTGTTATAACGGCTTTATGGGAAGTTGGTTATAACAGCTTTATGTAAGTAAGAAAATGCTTTATGGTTTTAAAAGGTAACTGATTTGACTTATAACTGACTTAATGTGTAATAATAAAGAATCTTGAAGTATTTCAAAAGAATGCTGAATCATTTTTAACAGAAGAACAATACTTGGTTTTGAAAACATAAGCGTTATACTAGCTTTATGGGAAGTTAGGTATAACGTCTTAAGAATGGTAAAATGAATGGTTTATTGATTTTAAAAGTTAAGAGACTTGATCTTAAAAGATAAGAGACTTAACTTGTTTTACTTGGTAATTAACATTTTGTTAAAAAATGTTGTAAAACCTCATTCGCGAGTAATGAGTACTTGATTTTAAAAGCAATAATGTTTTACTGATTTCGGAAATCAGAATAAGTATCTAAAAAACCACGAATAGCTAATAAAGGGAAATGTTTTGACTAATAATGTATTAGTAAAACCAGTAGAAACTTCCATCTGCATAGAAACTAAGATGAGACAAAATGATGTTACATTTCCTAGATCATGGCTGCTTAAATAAGATTGTTATAAACAAGAATAACCTACTCACGTATCAGACATATGTTTCTCAAATTGCTTTTAAAGGAGAATTATATCATTAAGTGATTAAAATTATGAACTACGAAACCTTTCGAAAATGAGAAACTTGAGTAATTGAAATTAGGCAAACTTGAAACATTTGGAAAAGAATGTTGTTACTTGATTTTACGAAGAGAAGTGTTCTGATTTACTTCAAAGGATAATCACTCTATTTTCATATACTACACGTATTGTGTGACTTTTGTAAACGTAACGTATCTTTTAAAAGATAATGTATGAAGTACTTTGGGAATAGATACTCGATCTTGTTAATCATATATTAGAATGTACCTTGTGTGTATAACTTGATTGTGTTGGTTTGTGATAGCCTTGTAATACTTTCTTGTTGATTTGATAAGTAGACGTGATATGATGCTATGTGTTAAGTGTCTTGTAACGCTTGTGTAAAGAGAGTATTCTTGTTGTGCTTATGTTGTTTAACGATAAGTCGTTATGTTAGTATAATATCACTCACCTCTTGACATATTACCGGGTTGCCGCCTCCGACGCGGGGTAGACTCAGCGATGCAGGACCATGATTCGAGAATACCTCACGCGGTCCAAGGGACCTACGCGAGCTACGGAGTTCCGTGTTAGTGATGCGGGTTATACCTCACGCGTCTATGTGGCCATGCGGACTACGAGTCCAGGGCGACGCCGATGAGTAGCTACCCTCGACGCGGGTTACATACCCTATGCGGCCTATATGAGTGGCCTATGCGGACTACGGAGTCCGTGATTAGGCTTGCATGGTGATACTACGCAATTGGCCCCGCTCGATCATTCGCACCTAGAAAAGACTCATTACGCTTTACCTATTGTTGCTCTTGTTTATGATGTGGCACTATGCGGTTACTCGTTGTTTCATACATACTTGCAAAACTAATTTTAAAATGATATGTTTTCATTTAAGTACTTTACAGTTTCATATACTTGGTACCTGTTGTACTGACCTCCTTCGGGGGGCTGCGTTCATGCCGCAGGTTGAGGTACACCAGTCGTTGATCCTAGCTCTCAGGGTCACAGTTCAGCGTTTGGGAAGCTCCGTTTCTCCGGAGGCTTATCAGTGGTATAGTCCCCTGTCGTAGTAGGTGTTTACATTCAGGGGTTTGGCGGGGCCCTGTCCCGCCATTGTTGTCGTATCTTTCTTAGAGGTCTGTAGTACTGTTGTGGGCAGAGTTGTAATGGGATGTAACTGTTCGGTTTTTAAATTGATCTATATATATATGCCGTAAGACAAGTCTTCTCCGATTACTGTTTCTTACTTCATAATATTTTCATGTCTTGTTTTATGTTCCGCTGATTACTCTGATGTTGTATCACTAGGGTGCCCGGGGTAAGGCACCAGTCACGGGCCCGGGTTCGGGTCGTGACATTCTCTCTCTAAATGCGAGTGCCTGCTGCAGCCTCCAAAAAGACAAAACAAAATCTTCTTGATGGTGATATCTTCTCTATATCAATACCCCATTGTCTTTCTTCACATAAAGAGATATTCTCTTCTGCATTCTTAATATCCACTCTCTTTCTTTTCTCTTCTTCTCGTACTTACTCTCTTTCTTTTTACATATTTGTTTACTACTAAATGTTCATTTTTTTTCCTTTTAGAAGAACCGTACTGTTTGAGTTTTAGGTTAGGAGAAGTTGTTTGCTATATATTTTCCAGTGTTAGATCAACTATGGTGTGGTCATAAGGTCATAGCACGGCTCACTAGCATTTGGATCTTGAAGCTGCTTCATATCGTACGGCAAGCATCACCTTAGAAATGATTTATATGTAACCTTCGAGATTAGCTTTATTGATAATTTTCTTGAGTAGTCTTAGAACGGAGAAATTGTGATATCATTCCTAGGACGTTAGTTTTTGTTGTTAGTTGTGTAGTTACTGCTTACTGCTTCGAATTATCAGTGAAACCTTTATGGATTATTTAGCTTGAAACATAAAAATTGTCGTATATGTCAATGCTCATATCCTTTTTAGCTCTAATTTTTTAGTAATAAAAAGGAAAGACACATAGCTAGGTTTAAGGTTCACTTGCATTTAGGTTTCCTTTTTTGAATGCCTGCATTATTCCAATTTTTTTTCTTATTTTTTCTCTTCTCACATCAGTATTTATTTTATTTACTTTGTATTTGATAAGTTTTGAGGTACTTTCTAACTAGTGCATTTGGAGATTTTCAGGTTAAGCATTTTTCCCAACAATGAAGAACGTATGGTTGTCCATTTTCACTCTCACTTATATTGTTGTGTCTACTATGTTATTTCTTGATGGTGGTTCCATTGAGAACCCTTACCCGACCATTAGCCGTAGTGTAGGTATTATTATGGCGTTCATAGGTTTATATGCGATTTTTCTTCAGTTGGGGGGTGAAGAGCTTCCAATCATCTCTTATTATCCAAATCTTGGAAATAAGAAGTATATCAAATATTTATCCATGATTGGCCCACTGCTGAATATAATTGTGGGTTTTTTGTTACACCTTAGATCGAGGTCGAGTCAGTACATGTATTGGGTGTTTATGTGTGCATCTATGGGCACACTTTTTCTCATATTAATGATGAGGTCCGTCAGTACTGACCTCGGGTTATTCTATCCCCTCTGCACCCTTTGGGTTAGTTACTCGGTGAAAGAGTACGACTTCTCCTGGAGGACGTGGTTTGCCTTTTGCTTTAGTATTCTCCTTATGGTCTTCCGGGCATATATGGAGACCGAGGCTACTGCTGTACATGTTGAGAGGTATACATTTAATATATATATTTGTTAATTTTGAATTATTTTAAAGTAGTGTTAAAATTATTTTAATATATATGGTTTTAGGGAGATGGATGATGCTCCCCGAGATTGATGTTGTCGACGTTGCAACAAGAGTCTTCATTTTGGCTACAGTTTACGTTATTTTCATTTCTATTGTAATTGCTATTTTCCCTTATCTTTTGATTATGTTCAAGGATTGGAAAGACAAGTGCTTCCCTTATCTTTTGATTATGGTTTTTATGTTCAAGGAACTCTGCTCTTATTTACTAGTACTAATTAATTTGAATGTTTTCTTAACATGATAATTTAAACACCACTTAAAAATCCATCTTGCCCCTCAATTTCACTTTTCCCCCAAATCGTTACGTTTTTTCCCTTTTCAAATCTAAATATCTCGCGATGTACAATTGATTTCAACGTAAAAATTGAGTGGCACCGCGTCCGAGAATATCAATTTCAGTATTGGAAATTCAATTTTTTTTAAAAAAAAAATGGCCCGACCCGGAAAATTCTTACCGATCCGGACCGAAAACCGGACCGATAAGGTTTGGTCGGGACGAATCTCGTTCGGGACCGAAACCTTACGGTCGATCGTCGGCCCGATGCTTATCGGACCGGTCCGATGGTGATACGGGACGGACCGGTCGATAACAAGACTAGTCACCGCTTCTATATCTACTGATTTTCTCTCTCTAAATGCGAGTGCTGCTGCGACCTCCAAAAGACAAAGCGAAATCTTCTTGATGGTGATATCTTCTCTATATCAATACCCCATTGTCTTTCTTCACAGAAAGAGATATTCTCTTCTGCATTCTTAATATCCACTCTATTTCTTTTCTCTTCTTCTGGAACTTACTCTCTTTCTTTTTACATATTTGTTTCCTACTAAATGTTCGTTTTTTTTTCCTTTTAGAAGAACCGTACTGTTTGAGTTTTAGGTTAGGAGAAGTTGTTTGCTATATTATTTTCCAGTGTTAGATCAACTATGGTGTGGTCATAAGGTCATAGCACGGCTCATTAGCATTTGGATCTTGAAGCTGCTTCAGATCGTACGACAAGCATCACCTTAGAAATGATTTATATGTAACCTTCGAGATTAGCTTTATTGATAATTTTCTTGAGTAGTCTTAGAACGGAGAAATTGTGATATCATTCCTAGGACGTTAGTTTTTGTTGTTAGCTGTGTAGTTACTGCTTACTGCTTCGAATTATCAGTGAAACCTTTATGGATTATTTAGCTTGAAACATAAAAATTGTCGTATCTGTCAATGCTCATATCCTTTTTAGCTCTAATTTTTTAGTAATAAAAAGGAAAGACACATAGCTAGGTTTAAGGTTCACTTGCATTTAGGTTTCCTTTTTTGAATGCCTGCATTATTCCAATTTTTTTTCTTATTTTTTCTCTTCTCACATCAGTATTTATTTTATTTACTTTGTATTTGATAAGTTTTGAGGTACTTTCTAACTTGTGCATTTGTAGATTTTCAGGTTAAGCATTTTTTCCCAACAATGAAGAACGTATGGTTGTCCATTTTCACTCTCACTTATATTGCTGTGTCTACTATGTTATTTCTTGATGGTGGTTCCATTGAGAACCCTTACCCGACCATTAGCCGTAGTGTAGGTATTATTATGGCGTTCATAGGTTTATATGCGATTTTTCTTCTGTTGGGGGTGGAGAGCTTCCAATCATCTCTTATTACCCAAATCTTGGAAATAAGAAGTATATCAAATATTTATCCATGATTGGCCCACTGCTGAATATAATTGTGGGTTTTTTGTCACACCTTAGATCGAGGTCGAGTCAGTACATGTATTGGGTGTTTATGTGTGCATCTATGGGCACACTTTTTCTCATATTAATGATGAGGTCCGTCAGTACTGACCTCGGGTTATTCTATCCCCTCTGCACCCTTTGGGTTAGTTACTCGGTGAAAGAGTACGACTTCTCCTGGAGGACGTGGTTTGCCTTTTGCTTTAGTATTCTCCTTATGGTCTTAGGGCATATATGGAGACCGAGGCTCTTCTTTGCACATGTTGAGAGGTATACATTTAATATATATATTTGTTAATTTTGAATTATTTTAAAGTAGTGTTAAAATTATTTTAATATATATGTTTTTAGGAAGATGGATGATGCTCCCCGAGATGATGCTCCCCGAGATTGATGTTGTCGACGTTGCAACAAGAGTCTTCATTTTGGCTCTGATTTACGTTATTTTCATTTCTATTGTAATTGCTATTTTCCCTTATCTTTTGATTATGTTCAAGGATTGAAAAGACAAGTGCTTCCCTTATCTTTTGATTATGGTTTTTATGTTCAAGGAACTCTGCTCTTATTTACTAGTACTAATTAATTTGAATGTTTTCTTAACATGATAATTTAAACACCACTTAAAAATCCATCTTGCCCATCAATTTCACTTTTCCCCAAATCGTTACGTTTTTTCCCTTTTCAAATCTAAATATCTCGCGATGTACAATTGATTTCAACGTAAAAATTGCGTGGCACCGCGTCAGAATGTCAATTTCAGATTGGAAATTCAATTTTTTTAAAAAAATGGCGACGGAAAATTCTTAAGTCGGACCGAGAACCGACCGATAAGGTTTCGATCCGGGCCGAAACCTTCGGTCGGTCGGTCCGACCGATAAGCTTATCGGACCGGTCTGGTAGCCGATACCGGACCGGACGGTCGATAACAACACTAGTCACCGCTTCTATATCTACTGATTTTCTCTCTAAATGCGAGTGCTGCTGCGGCCTTCAAAAGACAAAGCGAAATCTTCTTGATGGTGATATCTTCTCTATATCAATACCCATTGTCTTTCTTCACGTAAAGAGATATTTTCTTCTCGCATTCTTAATATCCACTCTATTTCTTTTCTCTTCTTCCGTACTTACTTTCTTTCTTTTTACATATTTGTTTCCTACTAAATGTTCGTTTTTTTTTCCTTTTAGAAGAACCGTACTGTTTGAGTTTTAGGTTAGTAGAAGTTGTTTGCTATATTATTTTCCAGTGTTAGATCAACTATGGTGTGGTCATAAGGTCATACGACTCATTAGCATTTGGATCTTGAAGCGCTTGCGGATCGCATGCAAGCATCACCTTAGAAATGATTTATATGTAACCTTCGAGATTAGCTTTATTGATAATTTTCTTGAGTAGTCTTAGAACGGAGAAATTGTGATATCATTCCTAGGGCGTTAGTTTTGTTGTTATTTGTGTAGTTCTAACTCGCTTCAATTATCGATGAAACCTTTATGGATTATTTAGCTTGAAACATAAAATTTGTCGATCTGTCAATGCTCATATCCTTTTAGCTCTAATTTTTAGTAATAAAAGGAAAGACACATAGCTAGGTTTAAGGTTCACTTCCATTTAGGTTTCCTTATATTAATGCCTGCATTATTCCAATTTTTTTTCTTATTTTTTCTCTTCTCACATCAGTATTTATTTTATTTACTTTGTATTTGATAAGTTTTGAGGTACTTTCTAACTTGTGCATTTGGAGATTTTCAGGTTAAGCATTTTTTTCCAACAATGAAGAACGTATGGTTGTCCATTTTCACTCTCACTTATATTGTTGTGTCTACTATGTTATTTCTTGATGGTGGTTCCATTGAGAACCCTTACCCGACCATTAGCCGTAGCGTAGGTATTATTATGGCGTTCATAGGTTTATATGCGATTTTTCTTCAGTTGGGGGGTGAAGAGCTTCCAATCATCTCTTATTATCCAAATCTTGGAAATAAGAAGTATATCAAATATTTATCCATGATTGGCCCACTGCTGAATATAATTGTGGGTTTTTTGTTACACCTTAGATCGAGGTCGAGTCAGTACATGTATTGGGTGTTTATGTGTGCATCTATGGGCACACTTTTTCTCATATTAATGATGAGGTCCGTCAGTACTGACCTCGGGTTATTCTATCCCCTCTGCACCCTTTGGGTTAGTTACTCGGTGAAAGAGTACGACTTCTCCTGGAGGACGTGGTTTGCCTTTTGCTTTAGTATTCTCCTTATGGTCTTCCGGGCATATATGGAGACCGAGGCTACTGCTGCACATGTTGAGAGGTATACATTTAATATATATATTTGTTAATTTTGAATTATTTTAAAGTAGTGTTAAAATTATTTTAATATATATGTTTTTAGGAAGATGGATGATGCTCCCCGAGATTGATGTTGTCGACGTTGCAACAAGAGTCTTCATTTTGGCTACAGTTTACGTTATTTTCATTTCTATTGTAATTGCTATTTTCCCTTATCTTTTGATTATGTTCAAGGATTGAAAAGACAAGTGCTTCCCTTATCTTTTGATTATGGTTTTTATGTTCAAGGAACTCTGCTCTTATTTACTAGTACTAATTAATTTGAATGTTTTCTTAACATGATAATTTAAACACCACTTAAAAATCCATCTTGCCCCTCAATTTCACTTTTCCCCAAATCGTTACGTTTTTTCCCTTTTCAAATCTAAATATCTCGCGATGTACAATTGATTTCAACGTAAAAATTGTGTGGCACCGCGTCCGAGAATGTCAATTTCAGTATTGGAAATTCAATTTTTAAAAAAACATGGCCCGACCCGAAAAATTCTTACCGGTCCGGACCGAGAACCGGACCGATAAGGTTTCGATCCGGGACCGGATCTCGTTCCAGGACCGAAACCTTACCGGTCCGGTCCCGGTCCGGACCGATAAGCTTATCGGACCGGTCCTGGTAAGCTGATACCCGGACCGGACCGGTCCGATAACAACACTAGTCACCGCTTCTCTATATCTACCGATTTTCTCTCTCTAAATGCGAGTGCCTGCTGCAGCCTCCAAAAAGACAAAATGAAATCTTCTTGATGGTGATATCTTCTCTATATCAATACCCCATTGTCTTTCTTCACAGAAAGAGATATTCTCTTCTGCATTCTTAATATCCACTCTCTTTCTTTTCTCTTCTTCTCGTACTTACTCTCTTTCTTTTTACATATTTGTTTCCTACTAAATGTTCGTTTTTTTCCCTTTTAGAAGAACCGTACTGTTTGAGTTTTAGGTTAGGAGAAGTTGTTTGCTATATATTTTCCAGTGTTAGATCAACTATGGTGTGGTCATAAGGTCATAGCACGGCTCACTAGCATTTGGATCTTGAAGCTGCTTCAGATCGTACGACAAACATCACCTTAGAAATGATTTATATGTAACCTTCGAGATTAGCTTTATTGATAATTTTCTTGAGTAGTCTTAGAACGGAGAAATTGTGATATCATTTCTAGGACGTTAGTTTTTGTTGTTAGCTGTGTAGTTACTGCTTACTGCTTCGAATTATCAGTGAAACCTTTATGGATTATTTAGCTTGAAACATAAAATTGTCGTATCTGTCAATGCTCATATCCTTTTTAGCTCTAATTTTTTAGTAATAAAAAGGAAAGACACATAGCTAGGTTTAAGGTTCACTTTCATTTAGGTTTCCTTTTTTGAATGCCTGCATTATTCCAATTTTTTTTCTTATTTTTCTCTTCTCACATCAAGATTTATTTTATTTACTTTGTATTTGATAAGTTTTGAGGTACTTTCTAACTAGTGCATTTGGAGATTTTGTGTTAAGCATTTTTTCCCAATGAAGAACGTATGGTTGTCCATTTTCACTCTCACTTATATTGCTGTGTCTACTATGTTATTTCTTGATGGTGGTTCCATTGAGAACCCTTACCCGAACATTAGCCGTAGTATAGGTATTATTATGGCGTTCATAGGTTTATATGCGATTTTTCATCTGTTGAGGTGGAGAACTTCCAATCATCTCTTATTATCCAAACCTTGGAAATGAAAAATCTAGGCCTCTTTGGGTTTGATCTGGGTTACATTGTTGTTGTTGTAGATTTGAAATATTTGTTTGAAGACGAGACATTATTCCAAATTTTTTTCTTATTTTTTCTTTTCTCATTCCAGTCACCTTTCGTAATACACAAGTCTAAGTTCTCAAAATATCAAATAGATTAGAGGATTGGTGTAGTACTTGTTAGAATAATATTCTTAATTATTATTAATAATGTTCATAATATAATATCTTAGTATATATGGTAGGTTGTATAATCATAAAGTAGGGATATTATTATGCATTGAATAGAAAGATATTAGAGGATAAGAATAGGAGGACATTAACCTAGAATCATTCTTCCTAATAAATATATTCTATGTATATATTGTTACCATAGAAGATGAATACAATTGAGGAAAATGTTCTTTCATTAAAAAAAAATTTGAAAAAGGAATTTTTTGGTATTTAGGAAGATGAATCTTTTTCCTTAAGCTCTGATACCATGAAAGAACATTTTCCTCAATTGTATTCATGATAACAATATATACATAGAATATATTTATTAGGAAGAATGATTCTAGGCTAATGTCCTCCTATTCTTATCCCCTAATATCTTTCTAATCAATGCATAATAATATCTCTACTTTATGATTATACAACCTACCATATATACTAAGATATTACATTAAGAACATTATTAATAGTAATTAAGAATATTTTTCTAACAGTACTGACTAATAGATTATTTAATGTCGAGATGTTCAAGACATGTCTAGATCAGACTAATATAGTTAATACCAACTATTTTTATATATGTTAATTTTACATAAGTATTTATTTTATTTACTTTGTATTTGATAAGTTTTTAGGTACTTTCTAACTAGTGCATTTGGAGATTTTCAGGTTAAGCATTTTTTTCCAACAATGAAGAACGTATGGTTGTCCATTTTCACGCTCACTTATATTGATGTGTCTACTCTGTTATTTCTTGATGGTGGTTCCATTGAGAACCCTTACCCGACCATTAGCCGTAGTATAGGTATTATTATGGCGTTCATAGGTTTATATGCGATTTTTCATCTGTTGGGGTGTAGAACTTCCAATCATCTCTTATTATCCAAACCTTGGAAATGAAAAATCTAGGCCTCTTTGGGTTTGATCTGGGTTACATTGTTGTTGTTGTATATTTGAAATATTTGTTTGAAGACGAGGCATTATTCCAAATTTTTTTCTTATTTTTTCTCTTCTCATTTCAGTCACCTTTCGTAATACACAAGTCTAAGTTCTCAAATTATCAAATAGATTAGAGGATTGGTGTAGTACTTGTTAGAATAATATTCTTAATTATTATTAATAATGTTCATAATATAATATCTTAGTATATATGGTAGGTTGTATAATCATAAAGTAGGGATATTATTATGCATTGAATAGAAAGATATTAGGGGATAAGAATAGGAGGACATTAGTCTAGAATCATTCTTCCTAATAAATATATTCTATGTATATATTGTTACCATAGAAGATGAATACAATTGAGGAAAATGTTCTTTCATTAAAAAAAATTGAAAAATGAATTTTTTGTTATTTAGGAAGATGAATCTTTTTCCTTAAGCTCTGATACCATGAAAGAACATTTTCCTCAATTGTATTCATCTTCTATGATAACAATATATACATAGAATATATTTATTAGAAAGAATGATTCTAGGCTAATGTCCTCCTATTCTTATCCCCTAATATCTTTCTATTCAATGCATAATAATATCCCTACTTTATGATTATACAACCTACCATATATACTAAGATATTACATTAAGAACATTATTAATAGTAATTAAGAATATTATTCTAACAGTACGGACTAATAGATTATTTAATGTGGAGATGTTCAAGGCATGTCTAGATCAGACTAATATAGTTAATACCAACTATTTTTATATATGTTTAATTTTACATCAGTATTTATTTTATTTACTTTATATTTGATAAGTTTTGAGGTACTTTCTAACTAGTGCATTTGGAGATTTTTAGGTTAAACATTTTTTCCCAACAATGAAGAACGTATGGTTATCCATTTTCACGTTCACGTATATAACTATGCTTACTCTATTATTTCTTGATGGTATTTCCATTAAAACCCATTACAACGCTATTTCAGAGACTGTGAGTTTTATCATGATGTCCATAGCCTTATATGTTGTCGTCCATCTGTTGGGGGTGGGGAGCTTCCCATGGAAATAAGAAGTATATCAAATATTTATCCATGATTGGCCCACTACTGAATATAATTGTGGGTTTTTTGTTACACCTTAGACCGAGGTCGAGTCAGTACATGTATTGGGTGTTTATGTGTGCATCTATGGGCACACTTTTTCTCATATTAATGATGAGGTCGTCGATCGACCTCGGGTTATTCTATCCCCTCTGCACCCTTTGGGTTAGTTACTCGGTGAAAGAGTACGACTTCTCCTGGAGGACGTGGTTTGCCTTTTGCTTTAGTATTCTCCTTATGGTCTTCCGGGCATATATGGAGACCGAGGCTACTGCTGCACATGTTGAGAGGTATACATTTAATATATATATTTGTTAATTTTGAAATATTTTAAAGTAGTGTTAAAATTATTTTAATATAAATGTTTTTAGGGAGATGGATGATGCTCCCCGAGATGATGCTCCCCGAGATTGATGTTGTCGACGTTGCAACAAGAGTCTTCATTTTGGCTCTGATTTACGTTATTTTCATTTCTATTGTAATTGCTATTTTCCCTTATCTTTTGATTATGTTCAAGGATTGAAAAGACAAGTGCTTCCCTTATCTTTTGATTATGGTTTTTATGTTCAAGGAACTCTGCTCTTATTTACTAGTACTAATTAATTTGAATGTTTTCTTAACATGATAATTTAAACACCACTTAAAAATTCATCTTGCACCTCAATTTCACTTTTCCCCCAAATCGTTACGTTTTTTCTCTTTTCAAATCTAAATATCTCGCGATGTACAATTGATTTCAACGTAAAAATTGTGTGGCACCGCGTCCGAGAATGTCAATTTCAGTATTGGAAATTCAATTTAAAAAAAAAATTGTCCGACCCGGAAAATTCTTACCGGTCCGGACCGAGAACCGGACCGATAAGGTTTCGATCCGGGACCGGATCTCGTTCCAGGACCGAAACCTTACGGTCGGTCCGGACGGACGGTAAGCTATCGGACGGTCGATGGTGATACGAACGGACCGGTCCGATAACAACACTAGTCACCGCTTCTCTATATCTACAGATTTTCTCTCTCTAAATATGAGTGCCTGCTGCAGCCTCCAAAAAGACAAAACGAAATCTTCTTGATGGTGATATCTTCTCTATATCAATACCCCATTGTCTTTCTTCACAAAAAGAGATATTCTCTTCTGCATTCTTAATATCCACTCTCTTTCTTTTCTCTTCTTCTGGTACTTACTCTCTTTCTTTTTACATATTTGTTTCCTACTAAATGTTCGTTTTTTTTCCTTTTAGAAGAACCGTACTGTTTGAGTTTTAGGTTAGGAGAAGTTGTTTGCTATATATTTTCCAGTGTTAGATCAACTATGGTGTGGTCATAAGGTCATAGCACGGCTCACTAGCATTTGGATCTTGAAGCTGCTTCAGATCGTACGACAAGCATCACCTTAGAAATGATTTATATGTAACCTTCGAGATTAGCTTTATTGATAATTTTCTTGAGTAGTCTTAGAACGGAGAAATTGTGTTATCATTCCTAGGACGTTAGTTTTTGTTGTTAGCTGTGTAGTTACTGCTTACTGCTTCGAATTATCAGCGAAACCTTTATGGATTATTTAGCTTGAAACATAAAAATTGTCGTATCTGTCAATGCTCATATCCTTTTTAGCACTAATTTTTTAGTAATAAAAAGGAAAGACACATAGCTAGGTTTAAGGTTCACTTGCATTTAGGTTTCCTTTTTTGAATGCCTGCATTATTCCAATATTTTTTCTTATTTTTTCTCTTCTCACATCAGTATTTATTTTATTTACTTTGTATTTGATAAGTTTTGAGGTACTTTCTAACTAGTGCATTTGAAGATTTTCAGGTTAAGCATTTTTTCCCAACAATGAAGAACGTATGGTTGTCCATTTTCACTCTCACTTATATTGTTGTGTCTACTATGTTATTTTTGATGGTGGTTCCATTGAGAACCCTTACCCGACCATTAGCCGTAGTATAGGTATTATTATGGCGTTCATAGGTTTATATGCGATTTTTCATCTGTTGGGGTGGAGAACTTCCAATCATCTCTTATTATCCAAACCTTGGAAATGAAAAATCTAGGCCTCTTTGGGTTTGATCTGGGTTACATTGTTGTTGTTGTAGATTTGAAATATTTGTTTGAAGACGAGGCATTATTCCAAATTTTTTTCTTATTTTTTCTTTTCTAATTCCAGTCACCTTTCGTAATACACAAGTCTAAGTTCTCAAAATAACAAATAGATTAGAGGATTGGTGTAGTACTTGTTAGAATAATATTCTTAATTACTATTAATAATGTTCATAATATAATATCTTAGTATAAATGGTAGGTTGTATAATCATAAAGTAGGGATATTATTATGCATTGAATAGAAAGATATTAGGGGATAAGAATAGGAGGCCATTAGCCTAGAATCATTCTTCCTAATAAATATATTCTATGTATATATTGTTACCATAGAAGATGAATACAATTGAGGAAAATGTTCTTTCATTAAAAAAAAAAATGAAAAAGTAATTTTTTGGTATTTAGGAAGATGAATCTTTTTCCTTAAGCTCTGATACCATGAAAGAACATTTTTCTCAATTGTATTCATCTTCTATGATAACAATATATACATAGAATATATTTATTAGGAAGAATGATTCTAGGCTAATGTCCTCCTGTTCTTATCCCCTAATATATTTCTAATCAATGCATAATAATATCTCTACTTTATGATTATACAACCTACCATATATACTAAGATATTATATTAAGAACATTATTAATAGTAATTAAGAATATTATTCTAACAGTACTGACTAATAGATTATTTAATGTCGAGATGTTATAGACATGTCTAGATCAGACTAATATAGTTAATACCAACTATTTTTATATATGTTTAATTTTACATCAGTATTTATTTTATTTACTTTGTATTTGATAAGTTTTTAGGTACTTTCTAACTAGTGCATTTGGAGATTTTCAGGTTAAGCATTTTTTCCCAACAATGAAGAACGTATGGTTGTCCATTTTCACGCTCACTTATATTGATGTGCCTACTCTGTTATTTCTTGATGGTGGTTCCATTGAGAACCCTTACCCGACCATTAGCCGTAGTATAGGTATTATTATGGCGTTCATAGGTTTATATGTGATTTTTCATCTGTTGGGGTGGAGAACTTCCAATCATCTCTTATTATCCAAACCTTGGAAATGAAAAATCTAGGCCTCTTTGGGTTTGATCTGGGTTACATTGTTGTTGTTGTAGATTTGAAATATTTGTTTGAAGACAAGGCATTATTCCAAATTTTTTTCTTATTTTTTCTCTTCTCATTCCAGTCACCTTTCGTAATACACAAGTCTAAGTTCTCAAAATATGAAATAGATTAGAGGATTGGTGTAGTACTTGTTAGAATAATATTCTTAATTATTATTAATAATGTTCATAATATAATATCTTAGTATATATAATAGGTTGTATAATCATAAAGTAGGGATATTATTATGCATTGAATAGAAAGATATTAGGGGATAAGAATAGGAGGCCATTAGCCTAGAATCATTCTTCCTAATAAATATATTCTATGTATATATTGTTACCATAGAAGATGAATACAATTGAGGAAAATGTTCTTTCATTAAAAAAAAAAATTGAAAAAGGAATTTTTTGTTATTTAGGAAGATGAATCTTTTTCCTTAAGCTCTGATACCATGAAAGAACATTTTTCTCAATTGTATTCATCTTCTATGATAACAATATATACATAGAATATATTTATTAGAAAGAATGATTCTAGGCTAATGTCCTCCTATTCTTATCCCCTAATATCTTTCTATTCAATGCATAATAATATCCCTACTTTATGATTATACAACCTACCATATATACTAAGATATTACATTAAGAACATTATTAATAGTAATTAAGAATATTATTCTAACAGTACTGACTAATAGATTATTTAATGTCGAGATGTTCAAGGCATGTCTAGATCAGACTAATATAGTTAATAACAACTATTTTTATATATGTTTAATTTTACATCAGTATTTATTTTATTTACTTTATATTTGATAAGTTTTGAGGTACTTTCTAACTAGTGCATTTGGAGATTTTCAGGTTAAACATTTTTTCCCAAGAATGAAGAACGTATGGTTATCCATTTTCACGCTCACGTATATAACTATGCTTACTCTATTATTTCTTGATGGTATTTCCATTAAAACCCATTACAACGCTATTTCAGAGACTGTGAGTTTTATCATGATGTCCATAGCCTTATATGTTGTGGTCCATCTGTTGGGGGTGGGGAGCTTCCCATGGAAATAAGAAGTATATCAAATATTTATCCATGATTGTCCCACTACTGAATATAATTATGGGTTTTTTGTTACACCTTAGATCGAGGTCGAGTCAGTACATGTATTGGGTGTTTATGTGTGCATCTATGGGCACACTTTTTCTCATATTAATGATGAGGTCCGTCAGTACTGACCTCGGGTTATTCTATCCCATACGCACCGCTGGGTTAGTTACTCGGTGAAAGAGTACGACTTCTCCTGGAGGACGTGGTTTGCCTTTTGCTTTAGTATTCTCCTTATGGTCTTCCGGGCATCTATGGAGACCGAGGCTACTGCTGCACATGTTGAGAGGTATACATTTAATATATATATGTGTTAATTTTGAATTATTTTAAAGTAGTGTTAAAATTATTTTAATATATATGTTTTTAGGGAGATGGATGATGCTCCCCGAGATGATGCTCCCCGAGATTGATGTTGTCGACGTTGCAACAAGAGTCTTCATTTTGGCTACAGTTTACGTTATTTTCATTTCTATTGTAATTGTTATTTTCCCTTATCTTTTGATTATGTTCAAGGATTGAAAAGACAAGTGCTTCCCTTATCTTTTGATTATGATTTTTATGTTCAAGGAACTCTGCTCTTATTTACTAGTACTAATTAATTTGAATGTTTTCTTAACATGATAATTTAAACACCACTTAAAAATCCATCTTGCCCTCAATTTCACTTTTTTCCCAAATCGTTACGTTTATTCCCTTTTCAAATCTAAATATCTCGCGATGTACAATTGATTTCAACGTAAAAATTGCGTGGCACCGCGTCCGAAAATGTCAATTTCAATATTGGAAATTCAATTTAAAAAAAAAAATGGTCCGACCCGGAAAATTCATACCGATCCGGACCTAGAACCGGACCGATAAGGTTTCGATCCGGGACCGGATCTCGTTCCAGGACCGAAACCTTACGGTCAGGTCGATCGGCCGGTAAGCTTATCGGACCGGTCCGTGGTGATATCCGAGCGGACGGTCGATAACAATACTAGTCACCGCTTCTCTATATCTCTGATTTTCTCTCTAAATGCGAGTGCTGCTGCGGACTCCAAAAAGACAAAGCGAAATCTTCTTGATGGTGATATCTTCTCTATATCAATACCCCATTGTCTTTCTTCACAGAAAGAGATATTCTCTTATACATTCTTAATATCCACTCTCTTTCTTTTCGCTTCTTCTCGTACTTACTCTCTTTCTTTTTACATATTTGTTTCCTACTAAATGTTCGTTTTTTCCTTTTAGAAGAAAAATCTTGTTTGAGTTTTAGGTTAGGAGAAGTTGTTTGCTATATATTTTCGGTGTTAGATCAACTATGGTGTGGTCATAAGGTCATAGCACGGCTCACTAGCATTTGGATCTTGAAGCTGCTTCAGATCGTACGACAAGCATCACCTTAGAAATGATTTATATGTAACCTTCGAGATTAGCTTTATTGATAATTTTCTTGAATAGTCTTAGAACGGAGAAATTGTGATATCATTCCTAGGACGTTAGTTTTTGTTGTTAGCTGTGTAGTTACTGCTTACTGCTTCGAATTATCAGTGAAACCTTTATGGATTATTTAGCTTGAAACATAAAAATTGTCGTATCTGTCAATGCTCATATCCTTTTTAGCTCTAATTTTTTAGTAATAAAAAGGAAAGACACATAGCAAGGTTTAAGGTTCACTTGCATTTAGGCTTCCTTTTTTGAATGCCTGCATTATTCCAATTTTTTTTCTTATTTTTTCTCTTCTCACATCAGTATTTATTTTATTTACTTTGTATTTGATAAGTTTTGAGATACTTTCTAACTAGTGCATTTGGAGATTTTCAGGTTAAGCATTTTTTCCCAACAATGAAGAACGTATGGTTGTCCATTTTCACTCTCACTTATATTGCTGTGTCTACTATGTTATTTTTTATGGTGGTTCCATTGAGAACCCTTACCCGACCATTAGCCGTAGTATAGGTATTATTATGGCGTTCATAGGTTTATATGCGATTTTTCATCTGTTGGGGTGGAGAACTTCCAATCATCTCTTATTATCCAAACCTTGGAAATGAAAAATCTAGGCCTCTTTGGGTTTGATCTGGGTTACATTGTTGTTGTTGTAGATTTGAAATATTTGTTTGAAGACGAGGCATTATTCCAAATTTTTTTCTTATTTTTTCTTTTCTCATTCCAGTCACCTTTCGTAATACACAAGTCTAAGTTCTCAAAATATCAAATAGATTAGAGGATTGGTGTAGTACTTGTTAGAATAATATTCTTAATTACTATTAATAATGTTCATAATATAATATCTTAGTATATATGGTAGGTTGTATAATCATAAAGTAGGGATATTATTATGCATTGAATAGAAAGATATTAGGGATAAGAATGAGGACATTAACCTAGAATCATTCTTCCTAATAAATATATTATATGTATATATTGTTACCATAGAAGATGAATACAATTGAGGAAAATGTTCTTTCATTAAAAAAAAAATTGAAAAAGGAATTTTTTGGTATTTAGGAAGATGAATCTTTTTCCTTAAGCTCTGATACCATGAAAGAACATTTTCCTCAATTGTATTCATCTTCTATGATAACAATATATACATAGAATATATTTATTAGGAAGAATGATTCTAGGCTAATGTCCTGCTATTCTTATCCCCTAATATCTTTCTAATCAATGCATAATAATATCTCTACTTTATGATTATACAACCTACCATATATACTAAGATATTACATTAAGAACATTATTAATAGTAATTAAGAATATTATTCTAACAGTACTGACTAATAGATTATTTAATGTCGAGATGTTCAAGACATGTCTAGATCAGACTAATATAGTTAATACCAACTATTTTTATATATGTTTAATTTTACATCAGTATTTATTTTATTTACTTTGTATTTGATAAGTTTTTAGGTACTTTCTAACTAGTGCATTTGGAGATTTTCAGGTTAAGCATTTTTTCCCAACAATGAATAACGTATGGTTGTCCATTTTCACGCTCACTTATATTGATGTGTCTACTCTGTTATTTCTTGATGGTGGTTCCATTGAGAACCCTTACCCGACCATTAGCCGTAGTATAGGTATTATTATGGCGTTCATAGGTTTATATGCGATTTTTCTTCTGTTGGGGTGGAGAACTTCCAATCATCTCTTATTATCCAAACCTTGGAAATGAAAAATCTAGGCATCTTTGGGTTTGATCTGGATTACATTGTTGTTGTTGTATATTTGAAATATTTGTTTGAAGACGAGGCATTATTCCAAAAAATTTTCTTATTTTTTCTCTTCTCATTTCAGTCACCTTTCGTAATACACAAGTCTAAGTTCTCAAAATATCAAATAGATTAGAGGATTGGTGTAGTACTTGTTAGAATAATATTCTTAATTATTATTAATAATGTTCATAATATAATATCTTAGTATATATGGTAGGTTGTATAATCATAAAGTAGAGATATTATTATGCATTGAATAGAAAGATATTAGGGGATAAGAATAGGAGGACATTAGCCTAGAATCATTCTTCCTAATAAATATATTCTATGTATATATTGTTACCATAGAAGATGAATACAATTGAGGAAAATGTTCTTTCATTAAAAAAAAAATTGAAAAAGGAATTTTTTGTTATTTAGGAAGATGAATCTTTTTCCTTAAGCTCTGATACCATGAAAGAACATTTTCCTCAATTGTATTCATCTTCTATGATAACAATATATACATAGAATATATTTATTAGAAAGAATGATTCTAGGCTAATGTCCTCCTATTCTTATCCTCTAATATCTTTCTATTCAATGCATAATAATATCCCTACTTTATGATTATACAACCTACCATATATACGAAGATATTACATTAAGAACATTATTAATAGTAATTAAGAATATTATTCTAACAGTACGGACTAATAGATTATTTAATGTGGAGATGTTCAAGGCATGTCTAGATCAGACTAATATAGTTAATACCAACTATTTTTATATATGTTTAATTTTACATCAGTATTTATTTTATTTACTTTATATTTGATAAGTTTTGAGGTACTTTCTAACTAGTGCATTTGGAGATTTTCAGGTTAAACATTTTTTCCCAACAATGAAGAACGTATGGTTATCCATTTTCACGCTCACGTATATAACTATGCTTACTTTATTATTTCTTGATGGTATTTCCATTAAACCCATTACAACGCTATTTTAGAGTTTTATCATGATGTCCATAGCCTTATATGTTGTCGTCCATCTGTTGGGGGTGGGGAGCTTCCCATGGAAATAAGAAGTATATCAAATATTTATCCATGATTGGCTCACTACTGGATATAATTGTGGGTTTTTTGTTACACCTTAGATCGAGGTCGAGTCAGTACATGTATTGGGTGTTTATGTGTGCATCTATGGGCACACTTTTCTCATATTAATGATGAGGTCGTCGATCGACCTCGGGTTATTCTATCCTCTGCACCGCTTTGGGTTAGTTACTCGGTGAAAGAGTACGACTTCTCTGGAGGCGTGGTTTGCCTTTTGCTTTAGTATTCTCCTTATGGTCTTAGGGCATATATGGAGGCAGGCTCTTCTTGCATGTTGAGAGGTATACATTTAATATATATATTCGTTAATTTTGAATTATTTTAAAGTAGTGTTAAAATTATTTTAATATATATGTTTTTAGGGAGATGGATGATGCTCCCCGAGATTGATGTTGTCGACGTTGCAACAAGAGTCTTCATTTTGGCTACAGTTTCCGTTATTTTCATTTCTATTGTAATTGCTATTTTCCCTTATCTTTTGATTATGTTCAAGGATTGAAAAGATAAGTGTTTCCCTTATCTTTTGATTATGGTTTTTATGTTCAAGGAATTCTGCTCTTATTTACTAGTACTAATTAATTTGAATGTTTTCTTAACATGATAATTTAAACACCACTTAAAAATCCATCTTGCCCCTCAATTTCACTTTTCCCACAAATCGTTACGTTTTTTCTCTTTTCAAATCTAAATATCTCGCGATGTACAATTGATTTCAACGTAAAAATTGCGTGGCACCGCGTCCGAGAATGTCAATTTCAGTATTGGAAATTCAATTTAAAAAAAAAAATGGCCCGACCCGGAAAATTCTTAAGTCGGCCCGAGAACCGACCGATAAGGTTTCGATCCGACCGGATCGTTCGGGACCGAAACCTTACCGGTCCGGTCCCGGTCCGGACCGGTAAGCTTATCGGACCGGTCCCGGTAAGCTGATACCCGGACCGGACCGGTCCGATAACAACACTAGTCACCGCTTCTCTATATCTACAGATTTTCTCTCTCTAAATGCGAGTGCCTGCTGCAGCCTCCAAAAAGACAAAACGAAATCTTCTTGATGGTGATATCTTCTCTATATCAATACCCCATTGTCTTTCTTCACAGAAAGAGATATTCTCTTCTGCATTCTTAATATCCACTCTCTTTCTTTTCACTTCTTCTCGTACTTACTCTCTTTCTTTTTACATATTTGTTTCCTACTAAATGTTCGTTTTTTTCCTTTTAGAAGAACCGTACTGTTTGAGTTTTAGGTTAGGAGAAGTTGTTTGCTATATATTTTCCAGTGTTAGATCAACTATGGTGTGGTCATAAGGTCATAGCACGACTCACTAGCATTTGGATCTTGAAGCTGCTTCAGATCGTACGACAAGCATCACCTTAGAAATGATTTATATGTAACCTTCGAGATTAGCTTTATTGATAATTTTCTTGAGTAGTCTTAGAACGGAGAAATTGTGATATCATTCCTAGGACGTTAGTTTTTGTTGTTAGCTGTGTAGTTACTGCTTACTGCTTCGAATTATCAGTGAAACCTTTATGGATTATTTAGCTTGAAACATAAAAATTGTCGTATCTGTCAATGCTCATATCCTTTTTAGCTCTAATTTTTTAGTAATAAAAAGGAAAGACACATAGCTAGGTTTAAGGTTCACTTGCATTTAGGTTTCCTTTTTTGAATGCCTGCATTATTCCAATTTTTTTTCTTATTTTTTCTCTTCTCACATCAGTATTTATTTTATTTACTTTGTATTTGATAAGTTTTGAGGTACTTTCTAACTAGTGCATTTGGAGATTTTCAGGTTAAGCATTTTTTCCCAACAATGAAGAACGTATGGTTGTCCATTTTCACTCTCACTTATATTGCTGTGTCTACTATGTTATTTCTTGATGGTGGTTCCATTGAGAACCCTTACCCGACCATTAGCCGTAGTATAGGTATTATTATGGCGTTCATAGGTTTATATGCGATTTTTCATCTGTTGGGGTGGAGAACTTCCAATCATCTCTTATTATCCAAACCTTGGAAATGAAAAATCTAGGCCTCTTTGGGTTTGATCTGGGTTACATTGTTGTTGTTGTAGATTTGAAATATTTGTTTGAAGACGAGACATTATTCCAAATTTTTTTCTTATTTTTTCTTTTCTCATTCCAGTACCTTCGTAATACACAAGTCTAAGTTCTCAAAATATCAAATAGATTAGAGGATTGGTGTAGTACTTGTTAGAATAATATTCTTAATTACTATTAATAATGTTCATAATATAATATCTTAGTATATATGGTATGTTGTATAATCATAAAGTAGGGATATTATTATGCATTGAATAGAAAGATATTAGGGGATAAGAATAGGAGGACATTAGCCTAGAATCATTCTTCCTAATAAATATATTTTATGTATATATTGTTACCATAGAAGATGAATACAATTGAGGAAAATGTTCTTTCATTAAAAAAAAATTGAAAAAGGAATTTTTTGGTATTTAGGAAGGTGAATTTTTTCCTTAAGCTCTGATACCATGAAAGAACATTTTCCTCAATTGTATTCATCTTCTATGATAACAATATATACATAGAATATATTTATTAGGAAGAATGATTCTAGACTAATGTCCTCCTATTCTTATCCCCTAATATCTTTCTAATCAATGCATAATAATATCTCTACTTTATGATTATACAACCTACCATATATACTAAGATATTACATCAAGAACATTATTAATAGTAATTAAGAATATTATTCTAACAGTACTGACTAATAGATTATTTAATGTCGAGATGTTCAAGACATGTCTAGATCAGACTAATATAGTTAATACCAACTATTTTTATATATGTTTAATTTTACATCAGTATTTATTTTATTTACTTTGTATTTGATAAGTTTTTAGGTACTTTCTAACTAGTGCATTTGGAGATTTTCAGGTTAAGCATTTTTTCCCAACAATGAAGAACGTATGGTTGTCCATTTTCACGCTCACTTATATTGATGTGCCTACTCTGTTATTTCTTGATGATGGTTCCATTGAGAACCCTTACCCGACCATTAGCTGTAGTATAGGTATTATTATGGCGTTCATAGGTTTATATGCGATTTTTCATCTGTTGGGGTGGAGAACTTCCAATCATCTCTTATTATCCAAACATTGGAAATGAAAAATTTAGGCCTCTTTGGGTTTGATCTGGGTTACATTGTTGTTGTTGTAGATTTGAAATATTTGTTTGAAGACGAGGCATTATTCCAAATTTTTTTCTTATTTTTTATCTTCTCATTCCAGTCACCTTTCGTAATACACAAGTCTAAGTTCTCAAAATATCAAATAGATTAGAGGATTGGTGTAGTACTTGTTAGAATAATATTCTTAATTACTATTAATAATGTTCATAATATAATATCTTAGTATATATGGTAGGTTGTATAATCATAAAGTAGGGATATTATTATGCATTGAATAGAAAGATATTAGGGGATAAGAATAGGAGGACATTAGCCTAGAATCATTCTTCCTAATAAATATATTCTATGTATATATTGTTACCATAGAAGATGAATACAATTGAGGAAAATGTTCTTTCATTCAAAAATAAATTGAAAAAGGAATTTTTTGTTATTTAGGAAGATGAATCTTTTTCCTTAAGCTCTGATACCATGAAAGAACATTTTCCTCAATTGTATTCATCTTCTATGATAACAATATATACATAGAATATATTTATTAGGAAGAATGATTCTAGGCTAATGTCCTCCTATTCTTATCCCCTAATATCTTTCTATTCAATGCATAATAATATCCCTACTTTATGATTATACAACCTACCATATATACTAAGATATTACATTCAGAACATTATTAATAGTAATTAAGAATATTATTCTAACAGTACTGACTAATAGATTATTTAATGTGGAGATGTTCAAGGCATGTCTAGATCAGACTAATATAGTTAATACCAACTATTTTTATATATGTTTAATTTTACATCAGTATTTATTTTATTTACTTTATATTTGATAAGTTTTGAGGTACTTTCTAACTAGTGCATTTGGAGATTTTTAGGTTAAACATTTTTTCCCAACAATGAAGAACGTATGGTTATCCATTTTCACGCTCACGTATGATTTGGGGGAAAAGGAACCGTCTACCAGTTGGGAAGCTAGACATCAAGTAAGTGGTTTGGCACTTAGGTGCGAAGGGCATTGCTTTCGGTGCAATCCATATCTCTTCTAGGCATTAGCCATTTAAAAAGATGTATTTAGGTTTCGGAGGTAGATCAAAAACCTCAGCGAAGGTCACCGAACACGAACAAGATACGAAAGATGTTAGACAGCGGACCACTGGCGCGTTCTGCTTCTTATCTAGAGAGGGGCGATCTGTCCTTTTCACTTCTTATTACTCCTTTCGTTCACTTTTTCTAATGGGATTGACAGGATAGATCACTATTGCAGAAGGAGGTAGAACCGGGGGAAGAATTATGGCTATAAAGGTCCTCGCCCTCTTAGGCACATGGTTCTAAAGATTCAATCTCAAAGCGGTACTAAAGATTAGGCAGAAGAAGAACTAGAACTAGAATTCTGCGCGGGAGAAAGGCGCAGATCTTTTCATCCTCCGCCAACAAGCAGAGCCGACACCGAGCTACTTCCTACCTTTCATTTTCTTCTTCCGGCACTTGCACTAAGTTACTTACGTTTGAGGCTGACTCCGGCCCCACATCAATGGTGGTCTAGCACAATTCCTAAATCATTCAGATTTTGTGACTCAAAAAAGAGAGAATTACCTGGCTGATTTGCTGCATTTTTCTGTAATACCAATTGACCAAAGTCACTAAGGAGGGGCGGGGGCGGACTGCAATTCGTAACCACACGTCAGTATGAATCAACTCCAGCTTTTCACACAGCATTACCCGGATTTTTGCCGATCGTCTTGGGCCGATTGCTACTCGTAGTCTCTGAAGGATGAGAACCAACTATGTAGCATCTACATCGAGAATTCTTAGGTTAGAGGCTGCTTTGCTTAGTAAGAGCTATAACTATGCTTACTCTATTATTTCTTGATGGTATTTCCATTAAAACCCATTACAACGCTATATGTTGTGGTCCATCTGTTGGGGATGGGGAGCTTCCCATGGAAATAAGAAATACGTCAAATATTTATCCATGATTGGCCCACTACTGAATATAATTGTGGGTTTTTTGTTACACCTTAGACCGAGATCGAGTCAGTACATATATTGGGTACTTATGTGTGCATCTATGGACACACTTTCTATCATATTAATGATGAGGTCTGTAACACCCCATTTTAAACCGGAGTCGAAAACGGGAGTGCCACGTATGGTTGATTCCTAAATGCATTTTAAGGAGTCGCCACCTAATTATTATAGTGAATTAGGACACTAAAAATGTAGCATAAAATACTACGAATGATCTCCATTTTAAAGGTCTGTGAAACTAGGTGAGATTCTAGGTAAGGGTTCTTTATTATCCTAAAGGGAAGGGGTTAGGCATCCTAAAGGATCCGCTAACTTGCGGTTGTCCGTTCAAACTTAGGTTTAAAATTATTGTGCTAAATATATCATGCAATTCTAAGGGTATTCTAATTATTAAACTAACAAAAAGATATTTAAACTAGGCATGCAAATATTTAAAATAGATATATATTTAACAAGATAGTAATAAAAGCAAATAATCATAAAAGATGTAAATGAAGAGAATTTAGCGACATTTCGCTTTTATTTCATTTTTTATGCGAATGATTTACCTTTGTGGTGCGCCTCCGGGTACCTGCAAAAGACACTTAGTAGAAGAGTCATAAATAATAAATAAATTACCAAACAAACACAATGTATGTGTATATATATAGATATATATATAGAAGATATTGTAAAAGATATATTTTTATATAGTGTGGGCTCATTAGTGTTATGCCAATGATACTAAGACATGAGAAGCCAATATCGCTACGGTGGCGGTCGACTGCCTCACGGTGAACGATACTATGCATTCTCGTCTAATCTTTTCACTTTCCTCCTCGCCCACATATTCCGTCTAAACACCACGGGGCCTCCGGATCGACGGATAAATCCTTCTTTGGCCATCAAATGTAGTATCATGTTCGGATCGGTAAATACCCGCCGTAATCAAGTGTAGAAATCTGTTTGAGTGCTAACGGAGGTGGTATTTGATCATTCGAGCTTTGTTGGAACCGCTGATCCAGATTCTGGAGATGATGATTGAAGAGCATGAACAAACCGAATTCAGTGTCGGGCCGATTGCATTGCCGCCAGAGGTGGCTGCACCACCGCTGTATTGCCACTGTTTGGCGTCGAAGTCCGCCGGAAAATACCATTTTGATCCAAAGTCAATGAATTATTGCATTGGGGGATCATTAGGGGTGGGAAATCAGAAGTAATGGACTGGACAACCTCAACAGTGTTGCCCGGCCCGTGCCGCCATTGCCGCCGCAATGTGGAGGAATAAATGGCAGATTTCAAAAGTGAATAATTGAGCTTCGAAATTTAGTAGAGGTTGTAGAGCTTGTTAAGACGAACACAGTGGTATCACACACCACCCTCAACAGTACCAGAAACGACCGGAAAACGGCTAAAAGCAATCGGAAAATTCGAGTTGGTCGTCCCGGCGATCTGGAGTGATTTGTAGATGGAGGTTGGTTGCAAAATGTCGGCCTTAATATGACGAAGCTAATGGTACCAGTCACAAACTTATTTGTACTGAGTCGCCGAAAATGCCGACGGCGATTAGGGTTTCGAGGTTTTGATTTGATGAATCGACGATTTAGTATGAATCAAGACGATGGTGGGTATAGGAATGACGGGGTGGAGATGCGAAATTTGTTGGAGCGACCGCTTAAATCAAAGTTACTGAGTTCGCCGGAAAGTCGAGAAGACGATCGGAAACCTGAGGGGTTTTTCGATCTGACTTTTCCGGCGATTTAGGTTGAATCGACGGTCACGGGTACTATAGAAATGACGGGCTTGAGAAGACGAAGCTATTGGTATAAGTTTCGTCTCCAATGGCTTTCGGAGGTGGCCGGAAATGGCAGAAAACCCAATGTTCATCGCTCATGTGCGGAAATCGCCATTACAGCGTTTTTCGTAGGCTGGCCTCGTGACAAAGTTACGTATCGATCACATAGGGTAGGTTTTTGTTTAGGGGGGTAAGATTTTATTTATATGGGTAAAATTAGGTTTAGGGTTTTAGGGGTATTGGGCTTTGGTATTGGGTATTGGGTTTGGGTATTGGATGAAAGTGTATTTGGGCTTCATTTTTTGGGTTTCGGTTTTCTGGCGGATTGGACTGGTTTGGCAAAAATGCAAAATAGATTAATTATTTAGAAGAAAATTATTTAAAGATACAAAATTGTAAAAATGCAAATGTTGATGCAATAATAATAAAATACAATATTTAACAAATGTTTAATGCCTAATTAAAAGTAAAAATGCGATGTCAATTAATTATTTAAAGAGATGTAAATATTATTAAACAAAGACATAATGCTTAATTAAAAAATAAAAGATGCAATGCCATTTTGTGAAGAAATAAATACAGAAGAAAAATATACAAAAATGCCAAAAAATGGTGATTAAAATGCAGTGTCCTAAAATGCTTAAAATTGCAAGAAATGACTAAAAGATGGGTCAAAATTGGGTGTCAACAGTTTGTCCCTCTTTGACCGAAGACGATGAAAGAGTTTTCGGACAAAGACGTTGACTTGTGGCCAATTTTGTTCCGTTGTCAGAATTAAAACAAAGATCAAGAAAAAGAGTGGACAAAAACTGACGCAGATTCAAAATTTTGTCCCAGTGTCGAATTATGATGATCTTTGGGTTCTTTGCGATGCTAGATGACCTTTGAGTTCTTTGCGATGCTAGAGAATTAAGGCAGGCAGGCGTCCATTCAAAATTGTCCCAGTGTCGAATCATGACGACACTGGGCTGCTGTGATGCTGCAAAATTAAAGACAATGCCGACGCAAATTCAAAAATTTTGTCCCAGTGTCGAATTATGATTGACACTGGGTTGCAGGTGATGTGGTCCTGGAAAAGGCATGGTGTTTGTAGATGCTGATGGCGTCACTGCATAGACGCGATGCAGATGTTCGTCGTTGCATAGACGAAGCATAAATGAAGCCGTTGCATAGGCTTTACATGATATGGCGTCGTTGCGTAGACGTGGTGCAGATGCTCGTCGTTGCATAGACGAAACATTGATGAAGCTGTTGCATAGGCTTACATGAGATGGCGTCGTTGCATAGACGTGATGCTGCTGGCGTCGTTGCGTAGACGCAATGCTGATGACGTCGTTGCCTAGACGTATTGCTGCTGGCGTCGTTGCCTGGACGCAATGCTGCTGGCGTCGTTGCATAGACATAATGCTGATCACGTCGTTATGCGGGCGTGTTCTTTCGGCGTCGTTGCGTGAAGCGCAATCTTGATGGCGTCGTTGCCTAGGCGTATTCTTTGCCGGCGTCGTTGCACGGGCACGCTTTGGCGTCGTTGCAGACATAATCGCCGATCACGCCGTCGTTATGCGGGCGTGTTCTTTCCGGGCGTCGTTGCGTGACGCACGCGATCGATGGCGTCGTTGCCTGGGCGTATTCTGCTTTGGCGTCGTTGCGTGACGCAACGCCGATGATGTCGTTGCTGGACATAATCGCGATAACGCCGTTACTGGACGTGTTCTTTGCCGCGGCGTCGTTGCGTAGACGCAATGCTGATGATGTCGTTGCCTGGACATAATGCTGATAACGTCGTTGCCTGGACGTATTGCTGCTGGCGTCGTTGCGTAGACGCAATGCTGATGACGTCGTTGCCTGGACGTATTGCTGCTGGCGTCGTTGCGTAGACGCAATGCTGATGACGTCGTTGCCTAGACGTAATGCTGATGCTCCTGTAGAATAAATGCTCCTGCAAGCTTTGTTGTGTGCGATGCGTGGGTTGCAAATTTGACTTTATGCCTGAGCAGACGTGCTAGACTTAGTTGTGGATTTTGAACTTTGATTGTCGATCGTCGATGTCCCTTTCTGCCTCTGTTGCGTTCTCTCTGCCTCTGCTAACATGAAGAAACCTGCGCTCAAAAAAATTTTGTGAGTTTTGGGAAATGAGTGGTTGATTCGCGTCAACTTTGTAACTTTGGCTCTTGTTGCTTGCATGCTCAGACTTCAGCAAAAGGTTAGTGCATAATTGTTAAGCCAAAAAATGACAACGCATGAATTTATAAGCAATGTAATAGCATGAGTAGAAATGTTATCCTGTAAAATGTGATGGCGGTTGTATTGATGTGATGCTGCAAATGTTGAGTCTCGTCCTTGCACGGGCGTGTTGAATGTTGTGAAAGTTTGTTGAATGCTGCGAGTGCTGATGCAGTCTCTGTGCGGACTTGCTGGAGGCTGCGAATGCTCTGCACGAGCTTGCTGCGAATGTTGATTGAATGTTGCGATTGCTGATGTAGTCTCTGCACGGACTTGCTGGATGCTGTGAATGCTTGCTGAATGCTCTGCAGACTTCTTTGGATCTGCGAATGCTTCTTTGAATCCGCGATTGCTGATTGCTTTTGGAATCCTTATTATGATCTCTTCACAATGCATTTCTCAAAATTGTCCCAGTTTTAGTTACGCGGGGTGCGTGGGCAAGACTTAGTTCTGACGGACATTGCTCATATCTCTTTTCAGAATAAAAAAAACGCATTTTATCGCACGCGAGCCAATGAGAAAATTTCCAATGGTGTGACCGAAGCCGATTTAGGCCGCCTACGTATCCAGCTGAGAGAATCAGGTCAAGACGTAGTTCGTGAATGCAAAAATGATTATTTTATATGCATTTTTTTTTTTGAAAAGTGGAAAGACAGCATCACGTTCTGACTTCAGTTGATACCAACAATTAGTATTGTGCTTAGGAATTCCGTTATTCACTTCCAGTCTAACCAAGATCGACTGTAATTCCTATAGTTTCAAATGGTACCTCAGACACCTAAGTATCGACACGCTTGCTTGCAGCCAAGGTTTCGAACTACACGTAATCTCACGTTTCAAATGCCTCACTGAAAGAAGGTCCCATTTCTCACATATATTCCAGTATTTTGAATTTTGGGACGTTTAAAGAAGTACGCTTACACTCAAAAAGATGTTCAATGCATGCAATTGTGATACCATAGGCTTGGTCGTCATGTAAGTATCCACTAATGTGAGAACTCTCAGTATAGGATCATGTAGGGCTTGTCATGGGCTTGTAATGTAGGCTTGGAGAAAGGGATGGATATCATTTGGGTAAAAGTGACTAATCCTCCTCGGCGTTGGACTACGTCCGTGCTTGATATTTGTGTGCTTTAATCTTGACCGCTTTCTTTTTCTTTCCTCTTTTTTTTTCCCAGTTTTTAGATCGACTTATTGAATCTTTCGTTTGGAGCCCGCTTTTTCCAAATTTATTCTTGCATTCTTTTCTTGGGCTTTTGATTTCTTCTTGTGAGTCATCATTTGTGTTTTCTTTTTCCTTTTGGGACTTTGACAATTTTGTCTTTGCAACCTTTGACGAATTTTGTCACCGCTTGCACATTTACAAAGCGCTCGAGGAGGTCGGGCCAAGAGGGATAGTGCGTCACGCACTCGAAAGCGGTATAGGTGTAATATCGTTTGTCAAAAGAATAGGCTTTAGGCTCAAAGAGGTGTACTACGGATAATGTTATTTGGTAGGTTGAAAAGGCTCAAACGGGTCAAAGAAGGCCTACAATCATTTCCACACCGAAGCGTTACTCGTGATTTCGCCTCAACAAACATTCGGGCCAAGTTCTAGATCACAATGCAATGCAATTGAACTGATTCTAAAAACTCACCACACAATGCACATGAAACGATGAGGTTGGTTTCGTTCTTATCTTAGAAGCATGTAAGACAATGTCATTTACGGGTGAATAAGAGGTACCAAAAGAATCTATGGTTTACCACGAAGTCAGCCCATATTGATTATTACACGTTCTTTCCTATGCACACTCCCAACTGTGTTGGTATCAACCAAGTCAAACAATGATGCTAAAAAAAATGTTTTTGTATTTTTGGATAACATTTTTTTTTTTGTATTTATGAACAAGATATTTTTTTTGCATTTTTTGAATAAATGGTTTTTTTTTGTATTTTTCGAATAATTGTTTTTTTTATTTTTTTATTTTGAATAAATGGTACCGAACCCGAATAGGGCTGCCTACGTATCTCATCTTTGACGAGAATCAGGTGTGCGTAGTTCGTTCAGATATGTTATAAACTATGATTTAAAAAGAATTTATTCATGAAAGAAATGCAAAAGTAAGAGATGTGCAAAACAAACGGTTGTTCACTATAAGACTAATGCAAAGTAAAAGAATGTAGTGAAAAAATGAATGGTTGTGATGAAATGCATGAATGAATGTATGTGCTAGAATGATTGAAATGCAACAATGAATGTCCAAATATGACCCCCTTTTTATTATTTTTTATTTTTTATGTGGTGGTATCGAACCCTAGATGGGTTGCCTACGTATCACACCGTATGGTGAGAATCAGACACGCGTAGTTCGGAATGATTATGTTTGTAAAATGCGTGATAAAGAATTATGTAATCAATACTAGACATATTAATTGGACTTGCAAATATGTATAAAAATGCAAAATATAAGACCCAGAGCGATGCTCCGTTGAATCTGGTATAAGCTGACTTCTTTACGTCAACATAACTCCAGCTCATTCTTGTGATGGTTTTTTTTTTCCTTGTTGTTTTTTTTTTCTTTTGTTGTTGTTGTTGTTGTTGTCCGCCCTCGACTATTTGCGAGGACGGACTTCCTGCAAAAAATATGACAAATGGGTGAGAGTAAATGCCACAAAAACAAAATGTGAGGCGTGACAATATAGTCAAAGACTCCCCTGATTGGTTCGACCGGACTGGTGGTTGATGCTTCACAAAGTCCAAATCGCGTTGTCCAAGAGCGATTTACGCAGTAGAAGTCCTGATTGCAATATGACAACAAAAGTACAAAAAATGCAAATGCTCGTGGCCAGAGTTGTAAGCACATAGCATGATATGTACATGGGTTAAAAGGGTAATTATTGCATTAAATAATATGTACAAAATTGCTAGCAACAAAATAGTAAACAAAAGCATGCAAATAAAGCGCGCGCCTAATATGCATGAGACCTCTCTTATGCCAGAGGTAGGCCTAGACGCCAAATATGCGAGATTATGATAAATAGGTCCAAGCCGTTAAACTGCAATGTTTTGTCGGAAATGGCGACCAAATGACGGTGCACTTTTTCCAATTTCGGTGTGTTATAACCAGGCTTGGATCCGTCTATCACCATCACGCTACACATAGTATGCTAATGGATCGTTGGGTTGTGAAACCCGTCGACAAGTTTGGTGGATTTCTAATTGTGGCGTTAATACCAAGGATTAACCCACCTAAGGTTTATGCATGCATGACTAATATAAAAGGGTGGTATAGCTCTATCTTAAGCTTTCTAAGATTTGGCTTATTAGACGCAAGGTTCCCGAGCGGACAACTCGAGTGAGAAGGCTACGTGGCTGATCAGACGAACCGATCTAACTCCACGCAAGCGCCAACTCTCCTAAATTTTGGGTGTTCTTGAAAGAAATTTGCGGGTGCGCGAAGCACACCAGCGCGTGTAGTGTGTGACAGTGTGAATTTTCCAGAGTGGAAGAAATATGAACGGAATGCCAATTTAAGGAAAGCAGTAAAAACAAATAGCAATTAAAACAGTTAAGCATACAAAATTAAAGCAAACAATTTTAAGGCATTTAAAACAAATAAAAATAAAGTCAAGCAATAATAAACCTAGGTTTGCTATGGTCAAGAACCTGATTATCCCCAGTGGAGTCGCCATCTGTAACACCCCATTTTAAATCGGAGTCGAAAACGGGAGTGCCACGTATGGTTGATTCCTAAATGTATTTTAAGGAGTCGCCACCTAATTATTATAGTGAATTAGGACACTAAAAATGTAGCATAAAATACTACGAATGATCTCCATTTTAAAGGTGCAGTGAAACTAGGTGAGATTCTAGGTAAGGGTTCTTTATTATCCTAAAGGGAAGGGTTAGGCATCCTAAAGGATCCGCTAACTATGATTGTCCGCTCAAACTTAGGTTTAAAATTATTGTGCTAAATATATCATGCAATTCTAAGGGTATTCTAATTATTAAACTAACAAAAAGATATTTAAACTAGGCATGCAAATATTTAAAATAGATATATATTTAACAAGATAGTAATAAAAGCAAATAATCATAAAAGATGTAAATGAAGAGAATTTAGCGACATTTCGCTTTTATTTCATTTTTATGCGAATGATTTACCTTTGTGGTGCGCCTCCGGGTACCTGCAAAAGACACTTAGTAGAAGAGTCAGTAAATAATAAATAAATTACCAAACAAACACAATGTATGTGTATATATATAGATATATATATAGAAGATATTGTAAAAGATATATTTTTATATAGTGTGGGCTCAGCTAGTGTTATGCCAATGATACTAAGACATGAGAAGCCAATATCGCTACGGTGGCGATCGACTCGCCTCCTGGTGAACGATACTATGCATTCTCGTCTAATCTTTTCACTTTCCTCCTCGCCCACATATTCCGTCTCGCTTACCACGGAGGCCTCCAGATCGACGGATAAATCCTTCTTTGGCCATCAAATGTAGTATCATGTTCGGATCGAAGAATACCCGTCGTAATCAAGTGTAGAAATCTGTTTAGGTGCTAACGAGGTGGTATTTGATCATTCTGAGCTTTGTTGGAACCCGCTGATCCAGTTGCCGGAGATGATGATTGAAGAGCATGAACAAACTGAATTCCAGTGTCGACGGCCAGATTGCGTGCCAGGTGGCTGCACCACCGCCAGATACATCGTTTGGCGTCGAAGTCACGAAAATACCATTTTGATCCAAAGTCAATGAATTATTGCATTGGGGATCATTAGGGGTGAAATCGAAGTAATGGATCGACAACCTCAGCGGTGGCCGCCCGGCCGCCGCCATTGCCGCCAGCAGTGACCGGAATAAATGGCAGATTTCAAAAGTGAATAATTGAGCTTC
This sequence comes from Przewalskia tangutica, assembly GCA_029844215.1. Lineage (NCBI taxonomy): Eukaryota > Viridiplantae > Streptophyta > Magnoliopsida > Solanales > Solanaceae > Przewalskia > Przewalskia tangutica. Next base: position 1,581,934 of record CM056735.1, read on the forward strand.
GAAATTTAGTAGAGGTTGTAGAGCTTGTTAAGACGAACACAGTGGTATCACACACCACCCTCAACAGTACCAGAAACGACCGGAAAACGGCTAAAAGCAATCGGAAAATTCGAGTTGGTCGTCCCGGCGATCTGGAGTGATTTGTAGATGGAGGTTGGTTGCAAAATGTCGGCCTTAATATGACGAAGCTAATGGTACCAGTCACAAACTTCGACTGTACCTGGAGTCGCCGGAAAATGCCCGACGGCGATTAGGGTTTCGAGGTTTTTGATTTCAGTGAATCGACGATTTAGTATGAATCGAAGACAGTGGTGGGTATAGGAATGACGGGGTGGAGATGACGAAGCTGTTGGAGCGACCCCCGTTCGTCAAAGTTGCCTGAGTTCGCCGGAAAGTCGAGAAGACGATCGGAAACCTGAGGGGTTTTTCGATCTGACTTTTCCGGCGATTTAGGTTGAATCGACGGTCAAGGGTACTATAGAAATGACGGGCTTGAGAAGACGAAGCTATTGGTATAAGTTTCGTCTCCAATGGCTTTCGGAGGTGGCCGGAAATGGCAGAAAACCGGCAATGTTACTGTTCATGTACGGAAATCGCCATTACCAGCGTTTTTTCGTAGGCCTGGCCTCATGACAAAGTTCTGGGTATCGATCACATAGGGTAGGTTTTTGTTTAGGGGGGTAAGATTTTATTTATATGGGTAAAATTAGGTTTAGGGTTTTAGGGGTATTGGGCTTTGGTATTGGGTATTGGGTTTGGGTATTGGATGAAAGTGTATTTGGGCTTCATTTTTTGGGTTTCGGTTTTCTGGCGGATTGGACTGGTTTGGCAAAAATGCAAAATAGATTAATTATTTAGAAGAAAATTATTTAAAGATACAAAATTGTAAAAATGCAAATGTTGATGCAATAATAATAAAATACAATATTTAACAAATGTTTAATGCCTAATTAAAAGTAAAAATGCGATGTCAATTAATTATTTAAAGAGATGTAAATATTATTAAACAAAGACATAATGCTTAATTAAAAAATAAAAGATGCAATGCCATTTTGTGAAGAAATAAATACAGAAGAAAAATATACAAAAATGCCAAAAAATGGTGATTAAAAGGCAGTGTCCTAAAATGCTTAAAATTGCAAGAAATGACTAAAAGATGGGTCAAAATTGGGTGTCAACAAGGTCCGTCAGTACTAACCTCGGGTTATTCTATCCCCTCTGCACCCTTTGGGTTAGTCACGCGGTGAAAGAGTACGACTTCTCCTGGAGGACGTGGTTTGCCTTTTGCTTTAGCACTTTACTTATGGTTTTTCGGGCATATATGGAGACCGAGGCTACTGCTGCACCTGTTGAGAGGTATACGTTTAATATATATATTTGTTAATTTTGAATTATTTTAAAGTAGTGTTAAAATTATTTTAATATATATGTTTGTAGGGAGATGGATGATGCTCCCCGAGATTGATGTTGTCGACGTTGCAACAAGAGTCTTCATTTTGGCTACAGTTTACGTTATTTTCATTTCTATTGTAATTGCTATTTTCCCTTATCTTTTGATTATGGTTTTTTATGTTCAAGGAACGATGCTCTTATTTACTAGTACTAATTAATTTGAATGTTTTCTTAACATGATAATTTAAACACCACTTAAAAAGTTTACCCTGGATAAATTCGTGGCATAATGTTGCAAAGGTTCACAACTGCAAAACATGAGGAGATCTATATGTTGTTCTGATCTTCCTTATATATCAAAGCAAAAACCATTAAAATTAATATATATATATATATATATATATGAAATTCTGAAAGTCTCATAGTAAGAAAGAAATTGGGCACCTTAATTGCGATATTTTGCTTTAATTATATATAAAAAAACATTGACACACAATTTTCGTTGTTTGCTTTCTCAAATGTTGTTTGAACTTCACTTAAAAGGCTGCAAATACGAAAAAAACAAAGCGTTGATTTCGTAAATGGTGACCCAATTTCCTCTTTAATGTAAACTAAAGTTATTAAATTATTTCTTAAGTTTATTTAAATATGATCGCAAAAGTGATTGAGCTATTTTTGTGGTAACCAACTCAATTTTGTCTAGGTATCACGTTAGGTCATTAAGAGGAAACAAAAGAGACATTTTATATGATAGTTAGATAAATTTGAATAATTTTTTAACAAAATAAATTGTTTAGAGATTTGTTGATTGAGTCCGGTGTGTAAAGGGCACTTATTTGAAGCCAAAAATTGAAAGGGTTGTGAATTACACCATAAACCAAAAGGAGCTTATCGTGTAGTGCTCCACGATTTGCATCTGCTTTTAATGGACTCATTGTTGTCCGTTTGTGTCTCTCCAATTTGGAAAAAAATTAATTTTTCTTTTGCAAATCGTAGAGCCCTACCTGATTTGCAAAGAATTTTTCTAAAAAATAATTTTGCAAATCATGGAGGGTTCTACGATTTGCCAAAACAAATTATTATTTTTTGACAAATCGTGGAGCCCTCCATGATTTGCAAAACCAGTTTTTTTGTTTGGTTCTCCAATGTTATAAGCATAATGAAATAATAAAAATATATAGAAGGGTTCTTCTATGAAATTCTATAATGAGTTCACTTGATCAAGAAATGTATAATAAGTAGTACGTGTCTTCTTGAATTAAGCTCACCCACGAATGAAAACAAGAAAACCTCGAGTTATTTCAAACTTCTATGATAGTGAAGATGATGTTAACTGATGAAAGTGAGCCAAAATTAGAGCATGTGGCTTATTAAAATTGCAACACTAAACTGTGAAAATAGTTATTTTCCCTTATCTTTTGATTATGGTTTTTATGTGTTTGATAGTTTTTACTTTTGGTAATTATATGTAGAAGGAGAAGGCATGAGAGTAGAAGACAATTCCTCTTTTTTTGATGGTAATAATGAAAATTTTAGAGATGTTATCCATCAATGAAATATGATAAGGATGTACCAAGAAAAATCACTAAGAAATTCAATACACGACGTAACATCTCTCTAAAAAACTATTTATTTCTTTTCCATTACTCATGAATACTGTTACTTGTGATAACTAATGGCATATTATTAGTGAACAACATTTAATTAATAATATAAACAGTCTCTTATTATGAATAATTTTTATACGGTTATACAATGAAAAAGGCACAAGATAAAGCTAGAACAAATGTGTGTGAATCAAACACACATCACATGACAAAAAATAAGACAGAAAATAACTACTATTAATTCTATAAGATTACACGAAAATAGTCCTCTAACGAGAACCCTTCAAATCAGCAAGGTAGCTGCTCCAACTCCTTCTTACGATGAGCAGGTACTTCGGGAGCACAATATGTCACGTATCTATAGAAGCTAAAACCTAAGCAGAAGCTCAAAACGAAAGCTCCAACTAACAATTTTACGTTCAACATGTAACCAAGAACCTGCATTACTAATCCCAATAATGCGTCTATTCCACCAATGTCATACGCTACGTGCAAGAAGTGGGCATAGATATAGAAATATCCGGTGCAGCCTATCGATATCTGTAGAGCGGTGTACGCATAATTGAACTCCAAATGGTGATGCAAGATTGCTACAGTTATCATAGGAATCACCTCCATCATAAATTTCACCTTGGCACCAATTAACTGGAAAGGCATATCGCGATACCAATAAATAACATAATGCAGCACAACCACATGAATTATGGGGCCACCAAACATGACAATCATGTAGAGAACGAGGCAAATGGTGGAGCCTATTGGATCAAAAATTAAATTTATGAAGGCAAAGATCATGCAGAAAAACGGAACCTTACTAAAGAGAACCCACCATGCGTCGTTATAAGACATCATGAGAAACCCTGAAAGAAACATACTCAACATCTCAAACAAGGTTAAGAAAACACACTATCAAGCACACCAAGACAACAAAATTATCTGTTTGTATGTGATATAGATTTCAATAGTTCAAGTCATGAGACACAATATAAGTAATGTGTAGGTACAATGACTTACTAGGACCAGGTGGTGGTGGAGCACGGTCTTTATTCAAAAACACCATCTTAATCTTGTTGAAAAGAGAAAATACGGCCTGCAAGCTCTGCTCGCCCTTCTGATAGGAAACTCTTGCAAGTCCACGGGGATGGTCATACAGAGGGAGAACTTGAGAGGAATCACCCATATCTGGTTGCAGATAGATACGTTAGCCTTACGGATTTTATGTACTGATTTATATTTTGCCGTCTTACAAGAATGAAAGAGATCCAAGGTTCACTAAAAGGGGACAAAATTAAGGAGATCTAGTGATATGTTGGATGAAGGAAAAATATATTAATTAATTACCTGGGTCTTGGACGAAATCAAATCCCAGCAACCTGCAACAGTTGAGAATTGTTATCCTTTTTCCAGCAAAGGTTGTAATAAAGAGAATATATTTAGTAACACAATAGTTGAGATATATTTAAAGAGAAGTGAAAACGTGTCACACTATGAAACGTGTCGTATTAACAAAGTTAATGTACTAAAACTCAAGGTGGGATAGTAAAAAAAACAATTTCTTAATAAACAACCTAATTTTACAAAAGATCCCTTCTCTAAAGTCCGTTTAAGAAGTGCAGGGTTAAGATTAGAAACAAAAACTGAAATTTCCTAATATTTTTAATTGTTAATTATTGTGACTTGTAACACTTTTTTCACATATCGTTTCAAATATATAAATTTTACTTGGATTAAAATTACAAAATTTGACTCTCGAAATTCAAATTGTGCCACATAAATGGAAATAGATGGAGTATTATTTAAATTTCCTATTATAATCTACATACAATTCCAGCATAGAAACATAAGTGGAACTAAAATTGAGTTTATGGGTACTAATGGATTCTAGAGAAGATAATACTAAGTGAACATTTGGGTATGGTATATTAGAAGAAATAACCGTAGTACAAATATTGTACTTAGTTCGAGTGTTTTGGTATATATTCCGTCAATTCGAATATGTAAAATGAAATTGCATGCAATTACCAAAAAAGTTTTGGTATTTGTGGATGCAGGACTAAAACAAAGTATCTAGAGTGCAAATTCAATAATTTAACACATGAATCAGAGGTGAAAGTCACAAAAAAAATTTTGGTATTTATGAATGCAGAACTAAAACAAAGTACCTAGAGTGCAAATTCAATGATTTAACACATGAATCAGAGGTGAAAGTCAAGATCGGGGACCTAGTTATATCCAAGAGATGAAGCTTCAAATATCTTTCATAATCCAAGGAGAAAGGAAAATTGACGATGATGTCAAACATCGTATTAGAGTGAAATGAAGGCTCGCCTCTGGAGTGATGTGCGATTAGAATATGTCCCCTAGGCTTAAGAGTCTGTTTTACAGAGTGGTGGTTAGATCAACATTGGTGTATTTGGTGGAGTGTTGTATTCAGGGCACCATCGATCATGACTTGAATCTATATCCATCTTCGACCTCTCATTTCTTACACAGATGCTTAGCATAAAAATGATTCGGAGGTCCATGAGAAATCCACTTCATACCTTCGCTTTATCATCAAAGTCTCAAAGCCTCTTCGCTACTCCAAATGATTAGGGTGGATGTTCGGATATAAGAAGCTCCACGTCTGGTTAGTGTGTATTTCTTGAGGTCCTCCAAACGGCAAGCTACCTTATCCAGGTCCAATGTCGAAGAATAATATCGAGAAATTATCAAGTTGGTGTCTGAATCTGAATCTTGTTGGCTACGAAATCTTCTTTCGGATCCCCACCTTCCGATTCTGAAGGCGACATTGATTTATTGGGATAATGTTAGTGCGATTTATCTATTAAGGAATCTGATTCAACATCAACGCACTAAACATATTGAGTTTGATATTCACTTTGTTTGCGAAAAGGTTGATCGTGGACAAGTACGTGTTTTACATGTCCCATTCGCCGAAATTTTTACAAAAGGTCTTTCGCTGATTCTATTTGAAGATTTACAAGACAGTCTCAGCATACGCCGATCTTCTGCTTCGACTCCGGGGGTGTGGTAGAATAGGATAGAATATTTAGTCATAATTGTGTATATAGTAGGTATATATTTAGTCATTTATTGCCATTATTCTAGCCTAAGATTATGTTTATATTATGGATATATTTACTACCCTTTGAAATGAAATAATAAAAAAATCTTACAATATCAAGTGTTCTATAAATGATAATGTATTAATTGATAAGAGTAACTACTCAATATAATTTATTCATGCTAACTTTAAAGTATAAGTAATTGGGACTAACCCCAAAGAGCTAGCAATAATTAGTTTTCAAATTTAGCCCAACATATGGTAATTCTCCGATGAAGGAAGTTCAGATGAATCCTATTAGCTCCACCTAGCTCCATCCCTGTTAATAGTATCTTAGAATATTATTTTTGGATGCAAATATATTTAGACAAGAGTTAAATAACAAAATGCAGATAGATACATTAGCCTTTACAGATTTTATTCATAATCTCAGTAATCTTTGAATGTGCTCTGAAATTCTTTACGACTTCTCTCAGAAATGTAAAAATAGCTAGCAACACTGTATTTATTATAGTGCAAAGCTTCCCAGATAAGATATTCCTATATTATTCATACTGAAAAAATCCTATTTGGACACAAATAACAGATCCTAAACAAATTGGTTTCCTACTCACCAATATATTATACATATAACTCAAGTGATCATGTTCAGTTAGAGATTTGTGATCTGAAATTAACTTCCAAAGGCTATATAATCAAAATCCTATGAGCAAAATAATGGCACTACCCTAATTGAAGCAAATTCAACCCTTAAATAAACGTTACAGATAATTAGTCCAAAATAAAACTTTGCTTGGATAAACACAATGAAGGTCTGAAAAATTTAAAAATTATACAAATTGCGAATCAATCATTTATTTATATAAAGAAGGAAATTGCAGAAACCATGAACCAATGTTCAACTTTTTTTCTTCTAATTTTACTTGGAAAAAAATTGCAAAGAAGGAAAAATATATTAATTAATTACCTGGGTCTTGGACGAAATCAAATCCCAGCAACCTGCAACAGTTGAGAATTGTTATCCTTTTTCCAGCAAAGGTTGTAATAAAGAGAATATATTTAGTAACACAATAGTTGAGATATATTTAAAGAGAAGTGAAAACGTGTCACACTATGAAACGTGTCGTATTAACAAAGTTAATGTACTAAAACTCAAGGTGGGATAGTAAAAAAAACAATTTCTTAATAAACAACCTAATTTTACAAAAGATCCCTTCTCTAAAGTCCGTTTAAGAAGTGCAGGGTTAAGATTAGAAACAAAAACTGAAATTTCCTAATATTTTTAATTGTTAATTATTGTGACTTGTAACACTTTTTTCACATATCGTTTCAAATATATAAATTTTACTTGGATTAAAATTAAAAAATTTGACTCTCGAAATTCAAATTGTGCCACATAAATAGAAATATTTGGAGTATTATTTAAATTTCCTATTATAATCTACATACACTTCCAGCATAGAAACATAAGTGGAACTAATATTGAGTTTATGGGTACTAATGGATTCTAGAAAAGATAATACTAAGTGAACATTTGGGTATGGTATATTAGAAGAAATAACCGTAGTACAAATATTGTACTTAGTTCGAGTGTTTTGGTATATATTCGCGTCAATTTCGAATATGTAAAATGAAATTGCACGCAATCACAAAAAAAGTTTTGGTATTTGTGGATGCAGGACTAAAACAAAGTACCTAGAGTGCAAATTCAATGATTTAACACATGAATCAGAGGTGAAATTCAAGATCGGGGACCTAGTTATACCCAAGAGATGAAGCTTCAAATATCTTTCATTATCCAAGGAGAAAGGAAAATTGACGATGATGTCAAACATCGTATTAGAGCAGGGTATGTGAAATGAAGGCTCGCCTCTGGAGTGATGTGCAATAAGAATATGTCCCCTAGGCTTAAGAGTAGTTTTACAGAGCGGTGGTTAGATCAACATTGGTGTATTTGGTGGAGTGTTGTATTCAGGGCACCATCGATCATGACTTGCATCTATATCCATCTTCGACCACTACTCTCATTTCTTACACAGATGCTTAGCATAAAAATGATTCGGGGGTCCATGAGAAATTCACTTCATACCTTCACTTTATCATCAAAGTCTCAAAGCCTCTTCGCTACTCCAAATGATTAGGGTGGATGTTCGGATATAAGACGCTCCATCTGGTTAGTGTGTATTTCTTGAGGTCCTCCAAACGGCAAGCTACCTTATCTAGGTCCAATGCCGAAGAATAATATCGAGAAATTATCAATGTGGTGTCTGAATCTTGTTGGCTACGAAATCTTCTTTCGGAGCCCCACTGTCCGATTCCGAAGGCGACATTGATTTATTGGGATAATGTTTGTGTGATTTAACTATTAAGGAATCTGATTCAACATCAACGCACTAAACATATTGAGTTGGATATTCACTTTGTTCGCGAAAAGGTTGATCGTGGACAAGTACGTGTTTTACATGTCCCATCACGCTATCAGATCGCCGAAATTTTTACAAAAGGTCTTTCGCTGATTCTATTTGAAGATTTACAAGACAGTCTCAACATACGTCAATCTTCTGCTTCGACTCCGGGGGTGTGATAGAATAGGATAAAATATTTAGTCATAATTGTGTATATTGTGTATATGGTAGGTGTATATTTAGTCATTTATTGCCATTATTCTAGCCTAAGATTATGTTTATATTATGGATATATTTACTACCCCTTTGAAATGAAATAAAAAAAAAATCTTACAAGTAATGTATTAATTGATAAGAGTAACTACTCAATATATATTTTCACTAAGTTAATTACGTTAACTGGCAAAAAATCCAAAACCAACATATATTTTCACATCCACTGATTTGCATAAACTAATTAACCAATCCACAAACTCCAGCGAATTGCAAAGTGCTGAATAACAAACTAAACAAACAATCACTGATACGAGCAAATTCCAACGAAGTTTTACCAGCCACATTTAATAAGGAAAACACAACAATTACCTGATTAACTGTCCCAGAAGAATGTCCATTTGGTTCACTGACATGCGGTGCACTAGACGCATCATTTGGTACTGATGGTCTCACAAAATCAGGAATGACAAGATTTATTCCAGAATTAGCTTGTTGAAATTGAGATATAATCACTAATTTGTTGCTTCGCTAAATGACGGCGGGGAGGGTAAGTCGAAAGGCGACGAGAGGTATGGTAATGCGACGACGAGCTGGGGAAAGAGAATGCGACGGCTAGGGAAAAAAATTGAAGAAGATAGAGAGAAGGGCTTCGCGTGTGATGAAATGAAATGCCCTAAGTGTATTCAATTTGGGGATATTAAAACAAAAGAGCCGTCGCATTAGCCTTGGAGAGCCGTCGCATTAGATAGGCTAATGCGACGACCCAGTTATCCGTTGCATAAGACGATTTAAGACGTTGCATTAGCCTATCTAATGCAACGGCAACAAATTACAACGTGAACCCGTGGCATTAGCTACATCTAATGCGACGATTCTACTACTGGCGTCGCATTAGCCCAATACAAGCCGTCGCATTAGGTCATAGATGTAGTAGTGAACTAGAAAGAGAATTTGGGAAGATAAGGAAAAATTTAAAAGAAAAAAAAGTGTCGAAATCGCGGATTCCGAAAGTGTTAAGCGGTAAAAGTGTAGTTGGGAAAGGAATTTTGCCCTATACCATGAATCTTGGATATTAGGGAGAATTCGGATACCCCTATGTTCCAATGTATAAATGGCGTGATCAACTCGTTAGTTGTATTGGATAACATAATACTAGTATGAGAATGCATGCACAAAAGGACAAGCTCAATTATGGGAATATAAGTATCAGGAGTAGTTATTTTCTCTATTCAAGCAAGTTGTTACTCATATAATAAAAATACATCAACGCACTCCAACCACACTATTCATCAACCCTACTCCCTTAAGTATGCACTTAACATTTTAATCCTTTAAGTTGGCCAAAAGTTAATACTTTTAATCCCCGTCAAATATTTAACAATTTGTGATCGATAGATTTGACGGAAATAGTGGGAAAATAAATATAACCATAGTACATATATATCAAGAAAGTCTCATAAAATCATAAGCTTTGCAATGCAAAAAATTGCACTAGACAATAAAAAGAAAGTATAATGGTGGGAGAAGTGACACTAGCATCGGATGTGGGTAGGAATAGATATAGCCCCCCTCATTATTGCATCGCGTAAGGAGTTTTTCGGTACGGAGGTCCGTTACGAAAAATTCAAACGAGTCAAAATTAATTGAAACAGAATTATCAGTGATAAATTTTCTCACATAAACTAGATTTTTGATGATGTTTGGGCATAAAGAATATTTTTAAAAGAGAAGTATAGATGCGGTGATGTGGTAAATGGTAAGAAAAAAATAGAATGCAAAAAAAGCATTCAATATGTTTTCTTTCTCGGGCCCAACATTCACGGTTTCTCCTTGTAAAGGACAACTACAACCACTGTTTCTCTGCCGAATAATTGATTATGGTAGAATTGATTCTGTCAGAATTGATTATGATAGAATTGATTCTGCCATAATTGATTTATGTTTGGATGCAACAATGTAAAAATGATTCTTATAATTGATTTATGTTTGGATAGTTTTGATCAAAATTGCTTTTGAATGTAGAATTATCAAAATGGACATACATATAAATAATAATTATTATACATATAAATATATGGAAGTATGTAAATAAAAATTACAAATAGATAATAAAATTTAAAGTGCAATATATTACTTAAATATTAGTAGAATATTATTACAATACTAATTTTAAGTGCAAATAGTATTTAAATATTATTACAATACTAATTTTAAGTGCAAATAGTATTTAAATATTATTACAATACTAATTTAAAGTGCAAATAGTATTTAAATATTATTACAATACTAATTTTGCATGTGATTGCGGACTAAGTCTCGAACGTGATCCATCTCTGATGAAGAAGCTACATTAAAAACTTATTATTTGCAAACCCGTTAGAACGCCTAAATTAAGAAGGTGATAGTGTTCACATCTGTACGGACCAATGTACCCAATTGGTGTTGGATAACCAGAATTTCTATATTTGATAAATTTATATATTTGATTTTTTTAATTAAAACAGAACATGAGTAGTATATTTGATTTTTTTTAGTAATTATTTTTAGATATTTAAACAGGGTAATGAAAGTTGTATATATGAATTTTTTTAAGTAATTATTTCTAAATATTTAAAGAGGGTAATGAAAGTTGTATATTTGAATTTTTTTTAGTAATTATTTGTAGATATTTAAAGAGAGTAATGAAAATGGATACAATTTTCATAACATGCTTATTGTTATAAATATTTCCAAAACTGTTTTGGGTTAAGGCCAAACTAAACTGATCGGGAAAAAAGAGAAGATTTGAGACAGGGACATAAATCAGCACTCGAAAGAGGATGACCAATGGTTAGCACTCGAAACATAATTATAATAGGAAGAATCCGGAGACGAATTTTTAATTTTCACATCTGTTTTTCAAAATATGAGAAACCAATTGATAATTGAGAGTATATATATTGGCTTATTGCTTAAGAAGGTAATTTCATTCGTTTTTGTTCAATATTGAATTTGTCGTAAATCTGAACAATCTTTATATAGTGGTATAGGTAGAGTTCAAACATATGTGCCAAACTTAAATTTATCATTAACTATAATAAATAATGCAATTTGATGTAAACAACAACTATGATGTAGTCTAACGTGTTTCGCTAATTGATACGAGGAGCAACTATGAGAACGATTCCTTTGTTACATTGGATTAAATTTCGATTTTTAAGAGAATCAAAGAGGTGAGAACCCGAATGACTAAATCTACTATGCCACGTAGAGGAAAATATGGTTGTTAAAATGGTGGGTGAAGTGACACTTGCATCGGATGTAAGTAGGAACAAATATAGGCCCCCTCATTATTGCATCGCGTAAGGAATTTTCCGGTACGGAGGTCGGTTACGAAAAATTCAAACGGGTCAAAATTAATTGAGACAAAATTATCAGTGATAAATTTTCTCACATAAATTAGATTTTTGATGATGTTTGGGGCATAAAGAATGTTTTTAAGAGAGAAGTGTGGATGCGGCGGTGTGGTAAATGGTGTGACCGAATCCTTAAATTGAAATGTGATGATTACTATCGACTATATTAGATTGTGGAGTTAGTAACTGATACAGTTGAGAAAGATTACTTGAATTGTTGGTGAGATGAAACGTGATGCCTATATTTATATACCACGCATTATCAGATTATTGACGGGTTAAGGAAATCATGAATTTATTCTTGAATAAAGGACAAAAAATTAATTATTTTTGGGTAAGAAAAAAATAGAATGCAGAAAAAGCATTCAATATGTTTTCTTTCTCGGGCCCAACGTTCACTGTTTGTCCTTGTAAAGGACAACTACAAGTCTACAACCACTGTTTCTCTGCCGAAAAATTGATGTCAACTCTATTTCTTCTCTGGCACTCTTCGGCTAGTGATGAGACAAACTTCATAAATTGATTTTTAATACATTTTTTATGAAAGAATAATTTAGTGAAGGGCAAATGGGTCAATATACTTTTAAAGGATATTTTCGTAATCTAATTTTATGTTAATATATTATATAATAGTTCTATTTCTTATTTGTAAAATTAAACATAAAATTCAGATAGATTGATACTGCCTTGATTTTTTTTTATTAACATTTTTTCATTATTTTTTGAATTACGTTCCTAACACGTATAACAAGAGTTTACCGTTTACAAAATATATTAGGAGTTTTCTTTACAAAACATATACGAAATAACACATGGTTATCATTGGCGATGTGTACCTTCTCCTTGCATGTATCTGCGGTAATGATATGGTGAAGGGCTTGATGTAAGCGCGAGTGAACTTTAAATAGTTTTGCCCACATCGCATAATGGACGTTGGTTCTTGATGTTGGAGAAGGTAAGGGCAAGATGAAAAATGTTCTTTGAGATACACATAATGAAAGAACAAGAGGAAGAATTAGGGACTAGAAAGAGAATTTGGGAAGATAAGGAAAAAATTTAGAAGAAAAAAAAAGTGTTGAAATGGCGAATTTTGAGAATGTTAGGCAGCAAAAATGTAGTTGGGAAAGGATTTTGCCCCACACATATGATACCAGGGAGAATTCGGATACCCCTATGTTCCAATGTATAAATGGCGTGACCAACTATAAAAAGAAAATTACTTATAATTGATTCTGCTAGAATTGATTCTGGAACAATTAATTCTGCCAGAATTGATTTATGTTTGGATGCAACAATGTAAAAATGACTCTTATAATTAATTTATGTTTGGATAGTTTTGATCAAAATTGCTTTTGAATGTAGAATTATCAAAATGGACATACATATAAATAAAAATTATTATACATATAAGTATATGGAAGTATGTAAATAAAAATTACAAATAGATAATAAAATTTAAAGTGCGATATATTACTTAAATATTAGTAGAATATAATTACAATACTAATTTTAAGTGCAAATAGTATTTAAATATTATTACAATACTAATTTTAAGTGCAAATAGTATTTAAATATTATTACAATACTAATTTAAAGTGTAAATAATATTTAAATATTATTACAATACTAATTTTGCATGTGATTGCAGACTAAGTCTCGAACGTGATCTATCTCTGATGAAGAAGCTACATTAAAAAGTTATGATTTGCAAACCCGTTAGAACGCCTAAAATTAGGAAGGTGATATTGTTCACATCTGTACGGACCAATGTACCCAATTGGTGTTGGATAACCAGAATTTCTATACTTGATAAATTTATATATTTGATTTTTTTAATTAAAACAGAACATGAGTAGTATATTTGATTTTTTAGTAATTATTTTTAGATATTTAAATGAAAGTTGTATATATGAATTTTTTTAAGTAATTATTTCTAGATATTTAAAGAGGGTAATGAAAGTTGTATATTTGATTTTTTTTAGTAATTATTTGTAGATATTTAAAGAGAGTAATGAAAATGGATACAATTGTTGATGAAAATTAAAGAGGGTAATAAAGGAAATGGTAAAATTTAAATTTAAATCAATGCCAAAATTGATTCTGCCAGAATGAAGCTACAAATTTTTGTTTCTGCCAAAATCAATTCTGGAGACCAGAATTGATTCTGGCCAGCCAAACATAAATAATTTATGATTTTCACAAAAGTAGGTACCCGGAATCGATTCTGAGTACCCAAAAGCTAATCCAAACATGCACTTAGTCTTTTATTTAAGTTACTAACATCAATATAGGCTATAAAACTTATTGGACCATTAAAAACTCTAAGTTTAAGCTTAAAATAATATGTTAAAAGATGAAACTATGAAAAAATATAAGAAATGTTTATAAATTACATTATAAATAAATATTTTTATGTACAACATATTTTTAAAATTGTATACCTGTAATTTCAGATTGGTTTAATATTTTTTTTAAAATCAAATCAAATCAATTATGCTCGGATTTTTTTCAATACCAAACCAAGTCGAAACCATCAATCAAGTTATTTTTCCGATTTGACTTGAATTATCAATTTAATATGATATAATATGATAAATAAAAGATAAAAGAAGAGAAAATTAGTTTGGATATTGTTTTAATAAAAAAAACAAGTGAGTTGATGATTCCTTTTTTAAAATGTCTGGACAACTGTACATAATAGTGTTAGGATTTGTGTTGATTTTTTTTTACCTTATTTGGATTCCACAACAATTATAATTTTAGTTTGATTTTGTTTACCTTATTTTTAATACATTTCTGATGAAAGAATAATTTAGTGAAGGGCAAATGGGTCAATATACTTTTAAAGGATATTTTAGTAATCTAATTTTATGTTTGTGGCTTCTCACTTTTAGAATATTATATATATATATTATATAATAGTTCTATTTCTTATTTGTAAAATTAAACATAAAATTCAGATAGATTGATATTGACTCGAATTTTTTTTATTAACATTTTTTTCATTATTTTTTGAATTACGTTCCTAACACGTATAACAAGAGTTTACAAAATATATTAGGAGTTTTCTTTACAAAACATATACGAAATACCACAGATGTGTACCTTCTCCTTGCATGTATTTGCGGTAATGATGTGGTGAAGGAAGCGGTAACTACAGCTAACAACGTTCACTGATGGTATAGTAGATGCTATCACACATACAATCATACTCAATTCGATGGAATTGTTTGATCTTAAAGGGGATCTTCTATAATTTCGCACGTGAGGGGTTATTTCTTGGTTTCGTCCAGTCATTAATAACTTGATTATTTTTAGATAATAGTAGATAGAAACAACGCTTGTAAGGAGTCCTATTAAAACCAAGAAATATAGGCCTGCCTGCCATCCACACGATGTGAGCGTGAGTGAACTTTAAATAGTTTTGCCCACATCGCATAATGGACGTTGGTTCTTGATGTTGGAGAAGGTAAGGGTAAGATGAAACATGTTCTTTGAGATACACGTAGTAAAAGAATAAGAGGAGAATTAGGGACTAGGAAGAGAATTTGGGAAGATAAGAAAAAAAATTAGAAGAAAAAAAATTAGAAGAAAAAAAAAGTGTCGGAATCGCGAATTCCAAGAATGTTAGGTGGCAAAAGTGTAGTTTGGAAAGGATTTTGCCCCACACGTATGATACCATGAATCTTGGATATTAGGGAGAATTCGGATACCCCTATGTTTCAATGTATAAATGGCGTGACCAACTCGTGAGTTGTATTGGATAACATAATACTAGTATGAGAATGCATGCACAAAAGGACAAGCTCAATTATGGGAATATAAGTATCAATAGTAGTTATTTTCTCTAATCAAGGAAGTTGTTACTCATACAATAAAAATACATCAACGCACTCCAACCACACTATCCATCAACCCTATCTACCGACAAAGAACCTTGATAGGGAATATCGATAATTTTATTCGCCGTGTATATAGATTCCTATGTATAATATATTTATCATATTTTGTATTTTGTAATTATGGTAGAATTAAAATTATAAAAAATTTATATTGTATATCTATATATATATTAATATTAAAGAGAAAGATTTTAAAAAAAAAATATATTAATACAAGATATCCCCAAAACCTGAATTTTTCTTTTGACACACAGCCGTTGCTCTCATACCTTTCTCTGCGTGTCAGAGCAGAGCAACACTGTCCCTCCCTTTTCTTTGTCCAGATGTCACTATTGCCTATTGCGCCAGTTGTGCTGCTCTCCCTCCTTTTCTCTTGTCCTTTATCCAAGAATAAAATACTTAGCACTACTGAGTTGTATTAGATAACATAATACTAGTATGAGAATGCACGCACAAAAGGACAAGCTCAATTGTGGGAATATAAGTATTGTTATTTTCTCTATTCAAGGAAGTTGTTATTCCTTTTGTTATTCCTAGTGAATCCCTAGAAGCCTGGAGAAGTATCTTTCATGGATAAATTAATTACTCCATTGCATGCAAAAATCATTTTATCTCTGATATGCGCAACAGCGCAAGTGACAATCTTGTAAGAAAAAGAATCAGGATATAAACACAGCAACAATCCTTGTAATATTTCAAAGAAAGATGTCACCACATATGTTTAAACCATGACGTCGGAATGATTGTCTGCGAATCACCTTGCCACTTAACAATTTTATGCGTGCTCACATATTTTCTCTCTCTAAATAGGTTAAAAGATAAAACTATGAAAAATGACTAATTATTTTCACATAATTGTACCTATATAAATTCAAATTATTTGTAAAACACTGGTTGCAACTTCAAGGGGCATTAGGCCAATTTTCATTTGGTGCATGACAACTAGTAATTCATCAGATTATTAGTAGTGCTAGGGAGTGATTCCTTTGTAAAACCAAAATTCCAATTTTCGCTAATTTTTTAATCACATCCTCTATTTTGGGTTACTCAGTGAAGACCACGATTACTGGTGATGATGGTAGTGCGAAGAGAGTAGTAGTGATAGTACTATTACTATTTTTACTGCGTGAGAGGAAAAAGCAAAGCGATGGAGTGCGACTGCAAAAGACACATCTGCGGCACTGGAATATAAGTATTTTAGTAGTAGTTATTTTCTCTATTCATGGAAGTTGTTACTCTATCCCTAGAAGTACCTTTCACGGATAAATTAATTACTCCATCCTTTAAATGCAGGCAAAAATCACTTTCTTTCAAAAGTCAATTATTATTAATTGTTTTTTTAATAATTATTAAAAATGTGAATTTGTTTCTTACCCTCTACCCTTTTCCCACCCCACTCCATCATCAATTTTTATCTCATATTTTTTTATAAAAAAAAGGGTCAAGTTAGGCAATTTGAGTTATGACCCATCATTTAGCCCATTTTGACCCGTCTTAGCCTATGTAAGTTTGGGCGGGTTGAACATTGACTCATCTACAACTTCACTCATCTTGGCCTGACTTTAGCCCAAACGGCTCATCCGCCACCCCTACTCCTACCGAATCCCTATCTCGGAGAAGTACCTTTCACGGATAAATTAATTACTCTATCCTTTAAATGCATGCAAAAATCACTTTTTCTTTTAAAAACTTAAATAAAGTTATATTGAAACGAGTGTCTTTGTTCATATTCCTAAATTTTGGGATAGAGTTAAATTTTCTAAAATAAAATTATGTTTTTACCCTTGACCTCATAACAAAGCTATTTCTCTTTCTTCACAGAGCTATGTTCAGTATTGATGGTGATATCTTCTCTATATCAAATTATCAATACCCCACTGTCTTTCTTCACAGAAAGAGATATTCTCTTCTGCATTCTTAATATACACTCTCTCGGCTCTAGCAGTTAGGGCTGTTAGTGGTTCGGATATACTCGAGAACCGGACCGGTAAACACGGACCGAAACCGGACCGAAACCTTAACGGTCCGGATACGAGTATCTAAAAAATACCCGGACCGTTAAAGGCAGGACGGTAACGGTAAA